>JAWPHD010003443.1:0-216965 GCA_037043455.1 Cyrtodaria siliqua
TATCAAGTTCTAAATTGTTTCAATTCCGCCAATGAGATCTTGTTTGTCCGGGTATGTTTCTGTATATTTGGGGGCCGTTCTAGAATTCAAAGGTTTTCGGGTACGTTTCTGTATACATATACCGATACGACAATGACCCCCATCAGCAAAAGTTGCGGACATTGTCAATACCAAGCGTAGACTGCTCCACAGCGTTTTACTGAATTGCGACATGCACAGTGAAGCTGTCAATACCAAACAATTTTGTAGACTCAGATCTGATTGGCTAATCGTAAGGTCAGGGTTCGACACTGACGCAGGTTTGAGGGCCCGAGGATTAGTGGCCCATTGGGCCTGCTATTTTAAATAACAGACATTAAAAATATTTGTCGGGCTAGTCACAACAGGCACTTTGTGTAAGATTCTCTAAAACATATGCACCCATACTATCCTTGTGACACGTGATTCTCTAAAACAACATACACGCCCATACTGTACTGGTGACACGTGATTCTCTAAAACAACATACACACCCATACTATACTGGTGACCCTAAAACAGCATACACACCCATACTGTACTGGTGACATGTGATACTCTAAAACAACATACACACCCATACTGTACTGGTGACACGTGATACTCTAAAACAACATATACACCCATACTGTACTGGTGACACGTGATACTCTAAAACAACATACACACCCATACTGTACTGGTGACACGTGATACTCTAAAACAACATACACACCCATACTATACTTGTGACACGTGATTCTCTAAAACAACATACACACACATACTGTACTGGTGACACATGATACTCTAAAACAACATACACACCCATACTGTACTGGTGACACGTGATACCCTAAAACAACATACACACCCATACTGTACTGGTGACACGTGATACTCTAAAACAACATACACACCCATACTATACTTGTGACACGTGATTCTCTAAAACAACATACACACACATACTGTACTGGTGACACATGATACTCTAAAACAACATACACACCCATACTATACTTGTGACACGTGATACTCTAAAACAACATACACACCCACGTGATACTCTAAAACAACATTTACACCCATACTGTACTGGTGACACGTGATACTCTAAAACAACATACACACCCATACTGTACTGGTGACACGTGATACTAAAACAACATACACACCCACGTGATACTCTAAAACAACATTTACACCCATACTGTACTGGTGACACGTGATACTCTAAAACATCATACACACCCATACTATACTTGTGACACGTGATACTCTAAAACAACATACACACCCACGTGATACTCTAAAACAACATTTACACCCATACTGTACTGGTGACACGTGATACTCTAAAACAACATTTACACCCATACTGTACTGGTGACACGTGATACTCTAAAACATCATACACACCCATACTGTACTGGTGACACATGATACTCTAAAACAACATACACACCCATACTATACTTGTGACACGTGATTCTCTTAAACAACATACACACACATACTGTACTGGTGACACGTGATACTCTAAAACAACATTTACACCCATACTGTACTGGTGACACGTGATTCTCTAAAACAACATACACACCCATACTGTACTGGTGACACGTGATACTCTAAAACATCATACACACCCATACTATACTTGTGACACGTGATACTCTAAAACAACATACACACCCACGTGATACTCTAAAACAACATTTACACCCATACTGTACTGGTGACACGTGATACTCTAAAACAACATACACATACTGTACTGGTGACACGTGATTCTCTAAAACATCATACACACCCATACTGTACTGGTGACACATGATACTCTAAAACAACATACACACCCACGTGATACTCTAAAACAACATACACACCCATACTGTACTGGTGACACGTGATACTCTAAAACAACATACTCACCCATACTATACTTGTGACACGTGATTCTCTAAAACAACATACACACCCATACTGTACTGGTGACACGTGATACTCTAAAACAACATACACACCCATACTATACTTGTGACACGTGATACTCTAAAACAACATACACACCCATACTGTACTGGTGACACGTGATACTCTAAAACAACATACACACCCATACTGTACTGGTGACACATGATACTCTAAAACAACATACACACCCACGTGATACTCTAAAACAACATATACACCCATACTGTACTGGTGACACGTGATACTCTAAAACAACATACACACCCATACTGTACTGGTGACACGTGATACTCTAAAACAACATACACACCCATACTATACTTGTGACACGTGATTCTCTAAAACAACATACACACACATACTGTACTGGTAACACATGATACTCTAAAACAACATACACACCCACGTGATACTCTAAAACAACATTTACACCCATACTGTACTGATGACACGTGATACTCTAAAACAACATACACACCCATACTGTACTGGTGACACATGATACTCTAAAACAACATACACACCCACGTGATACTCTAAAACAACATTTACACCCATACTGTACTGGTGACACGTGATACTCTAAAACAACATACCCATACTGTACTGGTGACACGTGATTCTCTAAAACAACATACACACCCATACTGTACTGGTGACACGCGATTCACTAAAACAACATACACACCCATACTATACTGGTGACACGCGATTCTCTAAAACAACATACACACCAATATTATACTGGTGACACGTGATTCTCTAAAACAACATACACGCCCATACTATACTGGTGACACGTGATTCTCTAAAACATCATACACACCCATACTGTACTGGTGACACATGATACTCTAAAACAACATACACACCCACGTGATACTCTAAAACAACATACACACCCACGTGATACTCTGAAACAACATACCCATACTGTACTGGTGACACGTGATTCTCTAAAACAACATACACACCCATACTGTACTGGTGACACGCGATTCACTAAAACAACATACACACCCATACTATACTGGTGACACGCGATTCTCTAAAACAACATACACACCCATACTGTACTGGTGACACATGATACTCTAAAACAACATACACACCCATACTGTACTGGTGACACATGATACTCTAAAACAACATACACACCCACGTGATACTCTAAAACAACATTTACACCCATACTGTACTGGTGACACGTGATACTCTAAAACAACATACACACCCATACTGTACTGGTGACACATGATACTCTAAAACAACATACACACCCACGTGATACTCTAAAACAACATTTACACCCATACTGTACTGGTGACACGTGATACTCTAAAACAACATACCCATACTGTACTGGTGACACGTGATTCTCTAAAACAACATACCCACCCATACTGTACTGGTGACACGCGATTCACTAAAACAACATACACACCCATACTATACTGGTGACACGCGATTCTCTAAAACAACATACACAACAATATTATACTGGTGACACGTGATTCTCTAAAACAACATACACGCCCATACTATACTGGTGACACGTGATTCTCTAAAACATCATACACACCCATACTGTACTGGTGACACATGATACTCTAAAACAACATACACACCCACGTGATACTCTAAAAAACATACACACCCATACTGTACTGGTGACACGTGATACTCTAAAACAACATACACGCCCATACTGTACTGGTGACACGTGATTATCTAAAACAACATGCACGCCCATATTATACTGGTGACACGTGATTGTCTAAAACAACATACCCATATTATACTGGTAACACATGATACTCTAAAACAACATACACACCCACGTGATACTCTAAAACAACATACACACCCATACTGTACTGGTGACACGTGATACTCTAAAACAACATACAGGCCCATACTGTACTGGTGACACGTGATACTCTTATACAACATACACACCCATACTGTACTGGTGACCCGTGATACTCTAAAACAGCATACACTGCCATACTATACTGGTGACACGTGATACTCTAATCAACATACACCCCCATACTATACTGGTGACACGTGATTCTCTAACTGGTGACACGTGATTCCCTAAAACAACATACACACCCATATTATACTGGTGACACATGATACTCTAAAACAACATACACACCCACGTGATACTCTAAAACAACATACACACCCATATTGTACTGGTGACACGCGATTCTCTAAAACAACATACACACCCATACTATACTGGTGACACGCTATTCTCTAAAACAACATACACACCCATACTATACTGGTGACACGTGATTCTCTAAAACAACATACACACCCATACTGTACTGGTGACACGTGATTCTCTAAAACAACATACACACTCATACTATACTGGTGACACGTGATTCTCTAAAACAACATACACGCCCATACTATACTGGTGACACGTGTTTCTCTAAAACAATATACACACACATACTATACTGGAGACTCGTGATTCTCTAAAACAACATACACACACATACTATACTGGTGACACGTGATACTCTAATACAACATACACACCCATACTATACTGGTGACACGTGATTTTCTAAAACAACATACACACCCATACTATACTGGTGACACGTGATACTCTAAAACAATATAAACACCCATACTATACTGGTGACCCTAAAACAGCATACATACCCATACTGTCCTGGTTACACGTGATACTCTAAAACAACATACACACCCATACTGTACTGGTTACACGTGATACTCTAAAACAACATACACGCCCATACTGTACTGGTGACACGCGATAATCTAAAACAACATACACACCCATACTGTACTGGTGACACGTGATACTCTAAAACAACATACACACCCATACTGTACTGGTGACACGTGATTCTCTAAAACAACATACACACCCCGTGATACTCTAAAACAACATACACACCCATACTGTACTGGTGACACGTGATACTCTTAAACAACATACACACCCATACTGTACTGGTGACACGTGATTCTCTAAAACAACATACACACCCATACTGTACTGGTGACACGCGATTCTCTAAAACAAGGTACACACCCTTACTATACTGGTGACCCTAAAACAGCATACACACCAATACTGTCCTGGTTACACGTGATACTCTAAAACAAATACACACCCATACTGTACTGGTGACACGTGATACTCTAAAACAACATACACGCCCATACTGTACTGGTGACACGTGATACTCTAAAGCAACATACACACCCATACTGTACTGGTGACAGGTGATACTCTAAAACAACATACACACCCATACTATACTGGTGACACGTGATTCCCTAAAACAACATACACACCCATACTATACTGGTGACACGTGATACTCTAAAACAACATACACACCCATACTATACTGGTGACACGTGATTCCCTAAAACAACGTACACATCCATACTATACTGGTGACACGCGATACTCTAAAACAACATACACACCCATACTATACTGGTGACCCTAAAACAGCATACACACCCATACTGTCCTGGTTACACGTGATACTCTAAAACAACATACACACCCATACTGTACTGATTACACCTGATACTCTAAAACAACATACACGCCCATACTGTACTGGTGACACGTGATTCCCTAAAACAGCATACATACCCATATTATACTGGTGACACGTGATTCACTAACTGGTGACACGTGATTCTCTAAAACAACATGCGCACCCATATTATACTGGTGACACGTGATTCTCTAAAACAACATACACACCCATACTATACTGGTGACACGTGATTCACTAACTGGTGACACGTGATTCTCTAAAACAACGTACACATCATACTATACTGGTGACACGTGATTCTCTAAAACAACATACACCCCATACTGTACTGGTGACACGTGATACTCTAAAACAACATACATGCCCATACTATACTTGTGACACGTTATTCTCCAAAACAACATACACACCCATACTGTACTGGTGACACATGATACTCTAAAACAACATACACACCCACGTGATACTCTAAAACAACATACACACCCATACTGTACTGGTGACACGTGATACTCTAAAACAACATACACACCATACTGTAGTGGTGACACGTGATTCTCTAAAACAACATACACACCCATACTGTACTGGTGACACGCGATTCTCTAAAACAACATACACACCCATACTATACTGGTGGCACGTGATTCTCTAAAACAGCATACACACCCATATTATACTGGTGACACGTGATTCTCTAAAACAACATGCGCACCCATATTATACTGGTGACACGTGGTTCTCTAAAACAACATACACACCCATACTATACTGGTGACACGTGATTCACTAACTGGTGACACGTGATTGTCTAAAACAACATACACATCATACTATACTGGTGACACGTGATTCTCTAATCAACATACACACCATACTATACTGGTGACACGTGATTCTCTAAAACAGCATACACACCCATATTATACTGGTGACACGTGATTCTCTAAAACAACATGCGCACCCATATTATACTGGTGACACGTGGTTCTCTAAAACAACATACACACCCATACTATACTGGTGACACGTGATTCACTAACTGGTGACACGTGATTGTCTAAAACAACATACACATCATACTATACTGGTGACACGTGATTCTCTAAAACAACATACACGCCCATACTGTATTGGTGACACGTGATTCGCTAAAACTACATACACACCCATACTATACTGGTGACACGTGATTCTCTAAAATAACATACACACCAATATTATACAGGTGGCACGTGATTCTCTAAAACAACATACACATCCATACTATACTGGTGACACGCTATTCTCTAAAACAACATACACACCCATACTATACTGGTGACACGTGATTCTCTAAAACAACATACACACCCATACTTTACTGGTGACACGTGATTCTCTAAAACAACATACACACATACTATACTGGTGACACGTGATTCTCTAAAACAACATACACGCCCATACTATACTGGTGACACGTGTTTCTCTAAAACAATATACACACCCATACTATACTGGAGACTCGTGATTCTCTAAAACAACATACACACACATACTGTACTGGTGACACGTGATACTCTAATACAACATACACACCAATACTATACTGGTGACACGTGATTTTCTAAAACAACATACACACCCATACTATACTGGTGACACGTGATACTCTAAAACAATATAAACACCCATACTATACTGGTGACCCTAAAACAGCATACACACCCATACTGTCCTGGTTACAAGTGATACTCTAAAACAACATACACACCCATACTGTACTGGTTACACGTGATACTCTAAAACAACATACACGCCCATACTGTACTGGTGACACGCGATACTCTAAAACAACATACACACCCATACTGTACTGGTGACACGTGATACTCTAAAACAACATACACACCCATACTGTAGTGGTGACACGTGATTCTCTAAAACAACATACACACCCCGTGATACTCTAAAACAACATACACACCCATACTGTACTGGTGACACGTGATTCTCTAAAACAACATACACACCCATACTGTACTGGTGACACGCGATTCTCTAAAACAAGGTACACACCCATACTATACTGGTGACCCTAAAACAGCATACACACCAATACTGTCCTGGTTGCACGTGATACTCTAAAACAAATACACACCCATACTGTACTGGTGACACGTGATACTCTAAAACAACATACACGCCCATACTGTACTGGTGACACGTGATACTCTAAAGCAACATACACACCCATACTGTACTGGTGACAGGTGATACTCTAAAACAACATACACACCCATACTATACTGGTGACACGTGATTCCCTAAAACAACATACACACCCATACTATACTGGTGACACGTGATACTCTAAAACAACATACACACACATACTATACTGGTGACACGTGATTCCCTAAAACAACGTACACATCCATACTATACTGGTGACACGCGATACTCTAAAACAACATACACACCCATACTATACTGGTGACCCTAAAACAGCATACACACCCATACTGTCCTGGTTACACGTGATACTCTAAAACAACATACACACCCATACTGTACTGATGACACCTGATACTCTAAAACAACATACACGCCCATACTGTACTGGTGACACGTGATTCCCTAAAACAGCATACACACCCATATTATACTGGTGACACGTGATTCACTAACTGGTGACACGTGATTCTCTAAAACAACATGCGCACCCATATTATACTGGTGACACGTGATTCTCTAAAACAACATACATACCCATACTATACTGGTGACACGTGATTCACTAACTGGTGACACGTGATTCTCTAAAACAACGTACACATCATACTGTAGTGGTGACACGTGATTCTCTAAAACAACATACACACCCATACTGTACTGGTGACACGCGATTCTCTAAAACAACATACACACCCATACTATACTGGTGGCACGTGATTCTCTAAAACAGCATACACACCCATATTATACTGGTGACACGTGATTCTCTAAAACAACATGCGCACCCATATTATACTGGTGACACGTGGTTCTCTAAAACAACATACACACCCATACTATACTGGTGACACGTGATTCACTAACTGGTGACACGTGATTGTCTAAAACAACATACACATCATACTATACTGGTGACACGTGATTCTCTAATCAACATACACACCATACTATACTGGTGACACGTGATTCTCTAAAACAACATACACGCCCATACTGTATTGGTGACACGTGATTCGCTAAAACTACATACACACCCATACTATACTGGTGACACGTGATTCTCTAAAATAACATACACACCCATATTATACAGGTGGCACGTGATTCTCTAAAACAACATACACATCCATACTATACTGGTGACACGTGATTCTCTAAAACAACATACACACCCATACTATACTGATGACACGTGATTCTCTAATCAACATACACACCCATACTATACTGGTGACACGTGATTCCCTAAAACAACATATACACCCATACTGTACTGGTGACACGAGATTCTCTAAAACAATATACACACCCATACTATACTGGTGACACGTGATTCTATTAAACAACATACACGCCATACTATACTGGTGACACGTGATTCTCTAATCAACATACACACCCATACTTCACTGGTGACACGTGATTCCCTAAAACAACATATACACTCATACTGTACTGGTGACACGTGATTCTCTAAAACAACATGCGCGCCCATACTATACTGGTGACTCGTGATTCTCTAAAACAACATACACACCCATACTATACTGGTGACACGTGATTCTCTAATCAACATACACACCCATACTATACTGGTGACACGTGATACTCTAAAACAACATACACACCCATACTATACTGGTGACACGTGATACTCTAAAACAACATACACACCCATACTATACTGGTGACACGTGATTCTCTAATCAACATACATACCCATACTGTACTGGTGACACGTGATACTCTAAAACAACATACACACCCATACTATACTGGTGACACGTGATACTCTAAAACAACATACACACCCATATTGTACTGGTGACTCGTGATTCTCTAAAACAACATACACACCCATACTATACTTGTGACACGTGATTCTCTAATCAACATACACACCCATACTATACTGGTGACACGTGATACTCTAATCAACATACACACCCATACTATACTGGTGACACGTGATACTCTAAAACAACATTCACACCCATTCTATACTGGTGACACGTGATTCTCTAATCAACATACACACCCATACTATACTGGTGACACGTGATACTCTAAAACAACATACACACCCATATTATACTGTTGACACGTGATTCCCTAAAACAACATATACACTCATAGTCTACTCGTGACACGTGATTCTCTAAAACAACATGTACGCTCATACTGTACTGGTGACACGTGATTCCCTAAAACAACATATACACCCATATTATACTGGTGACACGTGATTCCCTAAAACAACATATGCACTCATACTATACTGGTGACATGTGATACTCTAAAACAACATACACACCCATGCTATACGGGTGACACATAATTCGCTAAAACAACATACACACCCATACTATACTGGTGACACATAATTTTCTAAAACGACATACACACCCATACTATACTGGTGACACGTGATTCTCTAAAACAACATACACACCCATACTATAATGGTGACACGTGATTCTCTAAAACAACATACACACCCATACTGTACTGGTGACACGTGATACTCTAAAACAACATACACACCCATACTATACTGGTAACACGTGATACTCTAAAACAACATACACACCCATGCTATACGGGTGACACGTGATACTCTAAAACAACATACACACCCATACTATACTGGTAACACGTGATACTCTAAAACAACATACACACCCATACTATACTGGTAACACGTGATACTCTAAAACAACATACACACCCATACTGTACTGGTGACACGTGATACTCTAAAACAACATACACACCCATACTATACTGGTAACACGTGATACTCTAAAACAACATACACACCCATACTATACTGGTGACACGTGATACTCTAAAACAACATACACACTCATACTATACTGGTAACACGTGATACTCTAAAGCAACATACACACCCATACTATACTGGTAACACGTGATACTCTAAAACAACATACACACTCATACTATACTGGTAACACGTGATACTCTAAAGCAACATACACACCCATACTGTACTTGTGACATGTGCTTCTCTAAAACACACTCTCACACATACACACCCATACTATATTGGCGACGCGTGATTTTTTAAAACAACATACACACCCAAACAATACTAGTGACACATGATCGCACGATTTGGTTTTCTTTCATATTATTTTATATGGTTTTGGTACCCCCCCCCCCCCCCCCCCCCCCCACCCCACCCCCCCACCCACCACCCATAACCTGAAAACTAGGTAAACTATGACCTTCTTTCTCCAAATTATGCGTTACGTTAACCTTTTTGTTTAAGTTTGGTTGGGGTGGGATGGAGTGGTGGGGTGGGGGGAATTAACTTTTTGTTTTATCTCAGCATTACCCTGTCCGATCTTTATCAAATGTTAACAGCACCTTCCTCTCATCAAGCACTGACCACACCCTGAAAACTAGGTCACTGTAACCTACTTTCTCCAAAATATATGTTATATATAAGCCAGTAGGGCTTTTGCCATGGTCTTTTGTCCGTCGTCTGTTAACTTTTTGATGTCAACACTTTAGCACCTTCATTTTTCATCCGATCTTTACCAGACTTTACCAGATTATTAATATCAATAAAAGCTCGAACGAGTTCGAAAACCAGCCAGATCGGACCAGTAACACCGGAGTTATAGCCCTTGAATTAACGAAAATTGCTAAATATTTTTTCTTGTCAACACTCTAGCGTCTCCATTTTCCATCCGATCTTTGCCATCTTTACCAGATTCTTAATATCAATGAAAGCTCGGACGAGTTTGAAAACCAGCCTGATCGATCGGACCAGTAACACTGGAGTTATTGCCCTTGAATTAACGACACTCTAGCGCCTCCATTTTTTGTGTCGCTTTTCCGAAGGAAAGTGCGATACATAGGGATCACTTTGTCGTCCGTCCATCCGTCAGTCCGTCCGTCCTCCACGAAAACTTAACGTTGGCTATAACTTTCTCATTTCGATATTTCTTCATCAAACTTTCAATATATACTCATCATGACAGCATCGACATGACCATACTAAAATATAAAGGTCAAGGTCACACTGAAGGTCATTATATGGGTTAAATACCCTTTTTTCTTCACGAAAACTTAACGTTGGCTATAACTTTCTCATTTGTTGATATTTCTTCATCAAACTTTCAATATATACTCATCATGACATCATCAACATGACCATACTAAAATATAAAGGTCAAGGTCACACTGAAGGTTATTGATGGGTTAAATATTCATTTTTGTCTTCACAAAAACTTAACGTTAGTAGTATAGATAGTGAGGGTACCAGCGCAGTTTTCCCATTGCGGGGAACGAGAAAAACTAATGAAATATGCCAGGCGGGACTCAGGCGTAACTCTCATTCGCACCAAGATCTAAATGTAAGTCACGCCTAAATCAACACCAACATATTTCATTAGTTTTCCCAAGCATCCCCTCTCTGGAAAACTCCGCTGATACCCTCACTATCTATACTACTAATGAATTCCGTTTGCTCTTTTAATAACATAACATTTGCAACTCATTAACATAACATTTGCAACTCATTAAGCAAAGTCAGACGGAACCGGGCAGTAGTCTTCATCATCGCTCTGCATATCATTTTTTACCATGGAATATTTTATTTTCCTACACTTTGCTATTTTGTATTTCAGTTCAAGATATTATTTAATATTTTCAATATCCTTGAATGGAAACCGACTATTGAAATCTTCATTGTAACCCTTCCATTTAATCAACGCTTGTTTCTTTTTGTAATCACGTCGTATTTCTTTTTCAATCCCTGAATATTTCTTGCTTTGTTTTTATCATTTCTAATTCATAAAAGCTTCCGTCAATGTGTTCTTTGTTTACATATTTTATTTTGTATGTCACAGGATTTGTGTTTTGAATTTCATCAACAACAAATATTTCTTCAGTCCAATTCGGGGTATAACCTTTCTCAAACGTTCTTTTATATTTGCTGATTCTAACATTATCACCTATTTTAAACTTTGGCTTAATTTGATTACTTCTCATCTTTCCATACAAGTTGAAATATACCGTTCCTTTATTTTTGTCATCACTAGCCTCAATCGGCGCCATTTTAATACGCCGATGTTTTGTATTATTATACTTATCAACCAGTTCTTGTAACACGTCTAAATATGTGTTTGTATTGTTTGCTGTGAAATATTTCCACATCCTCTCTTTTAATGTTCTGTTAAATCGTTCAATTACTACAGCTTTTCCGAAATTAAAAGTGTGATACATTTTGATATTATTATCATCAAGCAATTGCTTAAACGTCTTGTTGTTAAATTCCACACCTTGTTCAACCCACATCAATTTACACTGTCTTCCTGTACTGATTATCTGCCGGAACGCTTTAGTAATTTCTAAACCAGTTTTATTTGGAACTGGTACAACCCAAACAAATTTACTAAATAAACCAATAACAGTAAGCAAGTATTTAGTACCTTTATTATACTTTGAAAACGATTGCATGTCAAGCAAGTCAGCAGACCATATTTTATCAATTTCATTAACAATCACACGGCGTTGAGTAAACTTTCTTCGTATGGGTTTATGCAGTTCATCTGCTAACTTATCAGTCCATTTCAACGCCTTTTCTCGTTTTTTGAGTTTCCAAGACCAAGTTTATATTTTGCACTAATAACTGGTTTTACTATCAAATTCTTAGCAATCTTTTCTCCAATAGTTTTAGACTTACTAGATTTTAAACCAGTAAGCATGTTTGTATCACACATTGATTTATTACTAGGATTTTCATCATAACAAATATCATGATCTTTGCAAACAGCATCTAACTCATTTACCGGCTCTCCACTATCAAGCGGATTACCGGGACCGCAGTATTTATAACCAGGAAGTGTTAGCCTTTTTTGGGGTAGCAAAAGGAGCAAAGCTTTATGAATATCAATATTTCCACCTTCTGTGTTTTTAACAAACTTTGTTTTTTGTAATACCACAAGATGCACAAGTTGCTCTTAACATTTTTCTACCATTTTTTGCTAACAACATTTTCAGTAACTTTTTTTTCTTTGATGCAATAGCTCATATATAATATGATTAGATTAAACTTCGTTTACAAAATATGATTTTATAATGTTTTCATTTTCTGTTGGTTTGTATGGTTTTAATAATTTGTAAAGAATATTGTACACACTATTTCCTTCTTGCAACTTTTTGACAAAGTACAAACAGAAATATCCGCACAAGACACTTGTTTTATCTTGATATTGAATGGTGTTGTATTTTATATTAGGTATGTACGCCAGAACTTCTTTTGGTGGGCTCAGATCAAACGGATCGAAGTAATAATTATCATAGTAACAAGTCCAGTGTGTACCAGGTCCGATATAATCATCAAGATTAATAATACCACATTCTTGTTTATTTTGTTTTGCCGGTAATTTGTTTTTGCTAAACACTCCCCTTAATTTTTATATACCTAGCTGCTTGACCCATTTTATTATATCTAAGTTAGAGATAGGTTAATTTTTAAAAAAAATAATAATTTATAAATGGAATACTTCTGTACGGTCTAATTTGTGAGTCTACTTGCAAACCTTTTCCACGATCAACTCTTAGTCCATTTCCTTTTCTACCTACTTGCAAACCTTTTCCAGTTAAACCACTAATAAGAGATCCAATCAATGGAATTCCTAATGATGCAAGCATTCCAAGAAATCCTCCATCTTGTTGTTGCTGCTTTGTCAGTTTAATACGGCAACAACCTTTAGACTTTATCATCTTGTTTCTTTGCGCAAGTGTTAATTCATGTGATCCGAGAAGTGCTTGTTTTTTGTCACTAGGAATAGTTACCATCCCATTTCCAAATAGTTTACCAATTCCAGTACTTGCTAAGCCACTTAATGCTCCTGTTGCTAGTGGTCCTAATACTTTTGGAACAAAATTTGCAACTGTTGGTAATATTGTTTTAGTCAACAAACCAGCTAATGCACATAAAAAGCCTCCATTCTTGGACTGAGATCTCATTGCGATTTTGATATATTTATGTCTAATCCCTGCCCACCAGATTTAGCCTTGTTAATATTGTTAATCTGGGTAGATGTAAATAGCAAAGGAAAGTTTCAAGTTAGTTGGTTATTTTTCAGCCTGAGCGTTAATTCACTTTTGTTTTCATATGCTTTTGCTAGACTTCGTTTCTAGCCATCTGATAAATTTACTGAATAATTTACATAAGTCATATATATTATAAGTTAGATTAAACAATAACTAGTTCATTTCCAACGGTTTCAATAACAACTTCTTCCTTGTACAAGACTAAAGAATAAATTTTATATCTAGCGGTAGGAACGTTTTTAGTTTATATCTCAAACTTAGTTGTTTTGGATCAATACTGACTTCACTTCCCATGTAACTCAAATCGAAATATATCATTCCGAAGAGATTTTTAAAATTACTCACATTGAGTAAAGTTCCAGTGTTTTTATCATTTTGCTTGTGAGAATAATTAATAACATCTCTTTAGAATATTCTTATGATATTATCATAACTGTATTCAGTTTCTGGATAATAAACTCCATTTCCAACTTCCAATCTAGCTGATTGTAAATAACAATTAGCATCAGCAGCATTTAGTTTAAAAGTATCTAAAAGGTGAGGATTTTGTGTTTGAGAAGAACTCTTGTCAGCCCTTTGCAAATACACAAAAACGTGTTTTGGACTTTTGACTCCAGCCGTTATTCTAAATACAGATTCTGTTAGTTGAATACTTCCGTTTTCTTGTATCATTTCAAGAAGATAAGTCCATGTTGTTGATGTCATATGATTTGTCATTACGTAACTTAAACCATCTGGGTTAAATATCATTCTAGGTATCCACAAAACTAATTTATTAATAACTACCCGACCATCATCACCACCTGCTTTGAAAATTAGCACATTATCATCTGCCAGTTGCAAGCTGATTTGAATCTGACTAGGAGGAAGCATGTTTGTTTCCAAACCTTCAAAGAAGGAATATTTATTTAATGGGATCATAGAGTCAACTTTTTGATTAGTTATGATTAAAGCATGACGAATCGCAAATCCTGAATTATAACCGACTTGATTATTTCGTGATTCTGCCACAGCTGTGGTATCTAAAAAAAAGTATTCGTTTGTTCCGGTTGTCTTTGCATAGTCATCTGAAATTTCAAGCAAGCTTTTGACATTAACAAATCTTGATTTGAAGATTATTTCCATCGTAAACTATTTTTCCATTTTGCCTTACTTGCATTTGATAAATCAGTGAAGCCGCATCATTAATTAGAGCAATTTCATCGGCGGCTGCGAAAGCGGCTCCATCAGCAAGTTTGTTTACTTGAAAACTGATTTCAAAATATGCATTATACCAATCAAAGAAAGAACTTCTATCCTTTATTGTAAACAGCATTTCCTGTTGTGCTATAGGAGTATCTAACTGAATAGGTACATGTTCATATCTAGTATTATATTTATCACTTCGAAACATCTATATATACTAGTAATTAGATTATTTTTTATTAATTAATCGATTAATTCTTGCATGAATTCCTCTTCCGGATAGTAATCTGTTAATTTTTGCATCTACATTTTCTTCAGTTTCAGGTACAACTTCTTTTTTGTTATCAGCCTTTGTAAGTTCTTTTAAAATTATCTCACCTTTTGGTTTAGGTTTAATAACTGAAACTAACTTATCAGCAGCCATTTTTCCTACTTCATCTCCAAGTTTTTTAGAACCTCTTTCTAAGATTTGTTTTCCAGCGGTTTCTAATGCTTTCTTGCCTGCTGTTTTCACAGACTCACTAAATATCTTTGATCAAACTTTTGAAAAAATGTCAAATATGCCAGCTCCAGTTAATCGATCAACTTGAGTATATGTTCCCGTGCTAGTGTCATAAACTTTTTTTAAACGTGCCATATAACTTATGTTTCATTAATTCCTTCAAAACAAATCGAATTAAGATTAATAATTTTGCCAGAGAAATCGGTAATGTAAATATTAATACTGTTAATGATCGTTTTGTTTACTTCGCAGAACCCGACTCTCATCGGTTTATCTTTAAAAGGATATGATCTCGTAAGATCAGCTGTGCTTATTTCATAAATAACATCCCCGTATGATCCATCATCAATATAATTACTTATCAAATCACAGTGGATATACAACGTATCAATAGAATTTGTTATGTTTGGTGTCACAGTTCCAAATTTAGTTTCTCTAATAACTGCATCTTTGTCAAACCCAATCAAGGTGTGAAAGTTTGATTCTCTCAAATCAAGTACGAATTTATTAAGAACGGTAACAGAAATACGTCAACAGTTGGCTCTTCTTCCTGAGGCAATACTCCCTCAATTACTTACCCCGCCCTGGCGTGGTCTGCAATTACCCACGCCTGAGCGCGGACCTATCAGGCCAACCGTGTATTCACCCAAATACCGACAATCTCTAGCTGATTACGGAGAGGAACAAAAGCAGACATCAGACAGAGTGCTTAGGTCAAAACCTGCCGAACCCACGGAAGAAATGTTTAGTCTCAGGGGAAAAAAATAATAGAAGAAATAGAAGAAATAGAAGAAGAAGGGGAAGAAGAAGAACTAGCTGCAAGGCATGAAGAAGAAGAAGAAGATGAAGAACTAGCTGCAAGGCCTAAGGAACCTAAACCGGCGTATGATATTGACTTGGATGCTGGTATGGATAAAAATGTACTTGGTAAGTATGATTTGCCAACACCAACTGAAATACCAGGTATTATGGAAGGAAAAGCTAATGTTGCTGACTATATTAAAACGGCTGATTGGATACGCAGGAGAATGCCCTACAGGATAAAAGGTCTAGAGACACAAATAAACAACCTTAGCAAAAAAAAGACTTCCAGAGATGCATGATGGTGCGAAAACCAGCGCACATAAACGTGAAATGGCAATATTACTACAGGGCTCCGCGCACCGCAGGATAAAAAAGGCTCCGCTTGTAAGAGAACATGATGAATTAAAACATGAAGTGGATGCTCTGGATTTTTACATAAAGAGGTTACCTGAGCGAATTCAAGCAGCTAACGAAACTACACAAAAGACTGGCAAAGGGATGCAACAAAAATGAAATTCCTACAAAGTCGACAAAGATGGTCACTATGGAGTGTTACAAATTGATTTACCCAAGCTTGTTGTTCATCACAAGCTTATTGCCAAACAATGAGAAGCAGTTGTGCTAGACCTAAAAGTAGATGATGATTTTATAGACTTGATAACAAAGCGTTACAATAATAAAAAGAACTTATTCAAAGCTGTCTCAGAATGCTTTTAAGGAACTAACAAAATTATCTGGTTTACCAATTCACAAAGGTTCTTCAAAGTTCAAGAAGATTTTAGGAGGTTGTGTTGATGTTGAATATTACAATAGTCCTGATTTGGTTAGTGCTCTGGAGTTCGTATGTGGAAGTATTGAATCAGGAAATAATAGTCCACAGATTATAAATAAAGGTATTAGCATAATCGATGAATTATTAAAAATAGGTAAAATATCATCCAAAGAACATGAGCAACTATTTTCTAAATATCTTGATTAAATTATTGTCTAACTGTAATTATACATGACACAAATTACTAACAAAGAAGAATTAATTGATCATTTGACACGACTTGTAGCTGCATACAGACGTAGCTATAAATTGTGCGGTATTATAAACACAACATTACAAATTGTTAGTGGGATAATTAGTTGTACTGCCGTATTGGCATTGGTTCCGGCAATTCCTGTTTCCGTGGCTGCAGTTGGTGCAGTTCCTCCAGTAGTTGCTGTTTTAGCAAGTAAAACAAGAATAGCAGAAAAAAAAGACTTTGTTAAAAACACATCATAGAAGTTTTAAACAACTTCTATCATATGTCCAAACAACCACAGGACTAGAAAATGACGAGGAGATAATTAGGATTGTCTTTAATAAAATATTAGAAATTCAAAAGAATGATAACTTTACAGAACCTCTGGAAATGTATATGAAAAGGTTCAAGTTAAACGGTCATGGCATTCAGTCGTAATTCTTGTTTCCATATCCTATCGTACTTTTCTCTGGTTGATTTTGGTTTAATCGGTTTTGTTTCTTTTTCTTTTTTTAATATTTTAAATATTTTCTGAAAAATGTATTCAAATTTGATTGATCTTTTTCGACCCTCTATTTGATCTAAAATCTTTACAATTTTGTAAAACAAATCTTCAAATCTTTGTCTATTTTTAGAAGGCAAATCAAATGCTACCAAGTATTTATCTAAATGATACTTTCTGTGGTAAATAGTTTTCTTTCGGCAGTAATTGTAACCTGCAATAAGATTGTAACCGTTGTGAGTGCCACAATTAAGGCAAATACGTTCGTTATCGAAAACTTCACAAGTATCGTTACAATTTATACATGCGTAAGTACACTTGTAACAAAGCTTGGCTCTGGTACATTATTTACAAAGATTCTTTTTATTAGTCATGTAAAATAAGATGCAATCTGAGCACACCTCAGGAGGATCAATAATATCTAAAACTCTTTCACAATATTTGCAATTCATTATATTTTAATATAGAATTATATTTTTAAAATATAGGCTTAAAGAAATATTATCTTATGTAATTATATAAATGGAACGTATAGAAAAGAAAATCAAAAACTTTAAGAAAAATCAAAAACGTATAGAAATTGAAATCAACAACTTTAAGGAAGATCAAACGGAACATCCAGAAACTATTGATGTTGAAGATATGAATAAACTTGAAAAACAGTTAATATTTTTTTCAAACTTTCAAGATTTATTAGATACTGGGACCATACGCCGTACGACATGGGGAAGCATATAACTCCATGTCCACCGCCGTATGCATGCCATCTTTGGGATGGTTAAAATTGTGTACTGTTGATTTTATGAATATTGAGTTCTGCTCAACCCGGGGCTAGAGGGCGTGAGCGGTAGCCAGCATATTTCACTACCGCTCATGAACAGTCTCAATCAAACCGAGACTGCAATATTTCGTATGTGTCGTGCTCGGCCGTTTCCAAAGGTCCATTATCATACTTTTTTTGACAGAAAGAATCATAACAATGGTAAAACAACTAAAACTGTCATGGAAAATAAAAAAGGAGAATAAAAAAATTACGTTCTTTGTGCACGAAACAAATTTCAGAGACAACCAGTTACCATCCAACTTTATACGAAGTTTCTTTTATTGCCCACTATGATGTTTTACTTAAGCAAGGAATTGAAATTATTATGTATGGTTGAGTAAAATAATATAATCTTTAATATATGAGTATTTACAGTTATGAGGAAGAAGAAAGAACACACTTTGAAGAGGAACAAAAGGTTTATGAGAAAGTAGCTGCTTACGAGCAAACTCTTTTAACCAAGACAAATGAACTTAATCATATTGCAGCTTTTAAAAAAGATTGGGCAATAAAAACTGAGATTGAGTGCAATGATGCTGTAAAGCCTCTCACAGATCTAGCAGAAAAAGAAATTAAGATTTTTAATGTAACACAATTAAAAGTAATGTCTGAAAATGTTGAGTTGTTCAGAGATAATCTAATCAGCAATCTAGAAAAACCTCATGTGATTAATACTGATATCGGATGTTACGAGGACTTTGAAACGTTTGTCGAAAGTTTAAAAGAAATGATTGATGTAGAAGTTTTTGATAAAGACGAGTTTATAATATAAACTATTGCAAATACAGGATAGAAATAAAATCACTGGCATATGGAGGTGATCTTGAAACTGTTGATTTTTATAGAAACTGCAAATATCATGTAAAATTAAGTCAGATGATAGATAATAGAGTTCTTGAGGAAAAATGCTTTCGGAGATACTTAGACATTCTTCTGGATAATGAAATAGATGCTCTCTTGGATGAAGCTTCTAACGAAGACACCAATGAACATGTTTATGAGGTTACTGATGAGGATACCGGTGAGAACGTCGATGAGGACACCGATGAGAACGCCGACGAGGATATCGATGAGGACGCCGACGAGGGTGAAAATATTAAATAAAATAATGTTATTTAATTAATTAATTAATTAATATAGGCTTAAAGAAATAATCTTATGTAATATTATAATAATGAGTATCCGAGAATTTGAAACATCCCCAAAACAGTATAGCTTTTTAAAGTAGACGGTTATTTAAGTAATGATCCGGTCGTTCAACTACAAAAAGCACACACTCCTGCTGTAAAGTTTCTCAAAGCAGAACTAAAAAGAACAGGTGGATTTAAATTAAGCATTGATGTAAAACTTACTTTTAAAAAAAAGTACCGACGGGTAAAGGAGATTTTGTTACTTTATACAAAACAGCTTACTTTGCCTCAAAGGCGGTAATAATATTAAACAAAAATCAAATATCAGAAGCATTAGACAAAGCACAGGAAGACATTATAAATAGAATTGGAAATTGGCTTCGGGAGGGAAGTGGTTGGGTAATTGAGACACTAGACGCACACTATATAAATCGAATTTACCAAAAGAACTTGCTAATGCTGAAAAAGGATTAATAAATATAAAAAATGAAAAAGATAACGAATGCTTCAGATGGTGCCATTTGGCTTATGAATTTCCTGTTGAAAAAGATCTTCAAAGAATAACAAAGTACAAAAAGCATATTGGAGATCTACATTATAAAGAAATTACATTTCCTGTTACTATCAAACAAATCCCAAAAATAGAAAAAACAAAACAACATTTTTTTTAACATATTTGGGTATGAAGATAATCAAGTAAACCGTTTGTACATATCAAAAAATAAAGCAGAAAAAACATGTGATATGCTTTTAATTACTGAAAAAGAAAAAAAATCATTATGTGTGGATACAAGATTTTAACAGGTTACATTACATTCGAATAAAAAATGGTTTTGTAAAACATGCTTGCAGTGCTTTAAATTAGAAAGAGTTCTGGAAAAACATAAACCTGTTTGCATTTCACTTAATGATAAGCAAGCAGTAGAGATGCCAAACAAAGATGAAAACGTTAAGTTTAAAAACTTCGACAGACAGCTAATGATTCCGTTTGTTATATATGCTGGTTTTGAAGCAGTACCTGAAAGTATTTCTTCAGCATCAAACAATCCTAAAAATTCACATACGGAAGCATATCAAAAGCATACTGATTGCAGTTATGGGTATAAGGTTGTTTGTTGTTATGATGATCAATATTCAAAACCAGTTGTAACATACAGAGGACCTGATGCTGTTTACAAGTTTTTAGAAAAATTGATAGAAGACGAAAAGTGGTGCAAAAAAAACTATGAATGCAAACTTTAAAAAAGATCTAGTAATGTCACAGGAAGAAGAAGCAAGATTCAAAAAATCTAAATCATGTCATATTTGTGGTAATGGTTTTGAAACAACTCTCAAAAAAGGTGACGGGGGTTATACAGTGGCATACGAAAACTCCATTAGAAAAATTAGAGACCATTGCCATACAACTGGAAAGTATAGAGCAAGCGCTCATGACATATGTAATATTAATTTCAGGTTGACTAGAAAAATACCTGTTGTGTTTCATAACTTGAGAGGATATGACTCTCACTTCATAATGCAGCACATCGGGAAGTTTAAACGAAACATAAATGTTATACCAAATAACATGGAGAAGTACATGGCTTTTATGTTAGGACAAAGTTTGGTGTTTATTGACAGTTTTCAGTTTATGTCTCAATCATTAGAAAATTTAGTAAAAAACATCCCTTCGTTTCAATACACCTCTTAGGAATACTCTGGCGACAAGCTAGAATTAATAAAACGAAAAGGCGTTTATCCTTATGATTACAGTTATGAACAGTTTTGAACGCTTCAAGGATACTAAGTTACCCGGCAAAGATAGCTTTTATTCTCAATTAAATGATGAGCACATTTCAGATGTAGATTATGATCATGCTAAAACAATATGGGAAACATTTAAGATTAAAAATATGGGAGAATATCATGATCTGTATCTTAAGACTGATGTGCTGCTACTGACAGATGTTTTTGAAAATTTTAGAAAAATGTGCATTGAGTATTACAAATTAGATCCTTGCCATTACTTCAGTAGTCCTGGTTTAGCCTGGGATGCATGCCTCAAGATGACTGGTATCCATCTTGACTTAATCACTGATATTGATCAATATTTGTTTGTGGAAAAAGGATTAAGAGGCGGTACGAGTTATATTGCAAATAGATATTCACAGGCTAACAATAAATATATGAAAAACTATGACAAGAAAAAAGAAAGCAAGTATATACTATATCTCGATGCTAATAACTTGTATGGGTGGGCTAAGTGCCAACCGTCAACTACTGGCAACTTCAAGTGGGTTGATAAATTTGAAAAAGGAAAATCAAATTACATTGTTGAGTGCAATATTACGTATCCTGAGAAACTACATGACTTGCATAATGATTATCCTCTCGCCCCGGAAAGTTTAAATATCAAAGATGAGTGGTTGTCAGACTATTGTAAAAATTTAAAACAAAAGTTTAATTTAGGACATTGTAATGTTAATAAACTTGTTACGACGTTGAAAAATAAAGAAAAGTATGTCGAGTATTTTAGAAACTTAGAATTGTATAAAAAGCTTGGATTGAAGGTAACAAAAATACACCGAATACTGCAGTTCGACGGATCAAAGTGGTTGAAAACATACATAGACTTTAATACTGCTAAGAGAACAGCTGGTAAAAATGCCTTTGAAAAGGATTTCTTCAAACTGATGAACAATTCAGTTTTTGGTAAAACTATGGAAAATTTGAGAAAATGAATTAATGTTAAATTGACTCACGACGAGGAGGTTCTCTTAATATATTCAGCAAGACCTTCATTTATTTCTTGTAAAATGTTTAATGAAAATTTATTTGTCATAAACAGAATAAAAGAACGATTAGTTTTAAATCGTCCTTGTTATGTTGGCATGTGTATTTTAGACTTGTCAAAATATTTGATGTATGATTTCCATTACAACTACATCAAAAACAAATATGATAGAAAAGCTAAGTTATTATTTACTGATACCGATTCCTTGTGTTATGAAATAAAAACAAAAGATGTGTATGCATACTTTTACAAGGATAAAGAACTGTTTGATAATTGTGATTATGATCCAAAAAGTCAGTTTCATTTTAATGATAATAAAAAGGTTATTGGCAAGATGAAAGATGAAACGTGCGATATGCCTATTGTTGAATTTGTTGGGTTGCGGAGTAAACTATATTCGTATGTGCTAGATAATGAGGTTAGCGCAAAGAAATGTAAGGGTGTTAACAAGTGTGTTGTTAAAAAACAGATAGCACATGACGATTACAAAAAGATTTTGTTTACGGCAACAGAAGCTCACCATGAGATGAAAGTTATCAGATCACAAAAGCATAACATAAGCAGCTATGCAATAAATACAAAAAGTTTATCAGCTTATGATGATAAACGGTACATACTAGATAACGGACAAGATACGTTAGCATACAGTTAATTGTAATAGTTGAGTAGCATTCAAGGGTTTAAAAATAATTATATATAGTATTATTATATAATGGAACAACAAAAATTAGAAAAGGTTTGCAGAAAACTTAACCATTTAAAAGATAAATATAGAAGAGAATTGATGAGAGGTAAGCAACTCCAAGTAGAATATGAGGTAGTCCGTGATGATTTTATGGACACCAAAAAAAGGCGATTGCTGGTTGAAATGGATAATTATGAACGTGAGATGGCCGGAAACAGAGAAGAGCTTCTTGAACTGAAATACAAAATAGCAAAGTGTAGAAAAATAAAATACTCCATGGTAAAAAATGATATGCAGAGCGATTATGAAGACTACTGCCCGGTTCCGTCTGACTTTGCTTAATGAGTTGCAAATGTTATGTTAATGAGTTGCAAATGTTATGTTATTAAATAGCAAACCGGATTGATTAGTAATATAGATAGTGAGGGTATCAGCGGAGTTTTCCAGAGCGGGACTGCTTGAGAAAACTTATGAAATATGTTGGTGTTGATTTAGGCGTGACTTACATTTAGATCTTGGTGCGAATGAGAGTTACGCCTGAGTCCCGCCTGGCATATTTCATTAGTTTTTCTCGTTCCCCGCGATGGGAAAACTGCGCTGGTACCCTCACTATCTATACTACTAACATTAGCTATAACTTTCTCATTTCTTGATATTTCTTCATCAAACGTTCAATATATACTCATCATGACAACATCGACATGATCATACTAAAATATAACGGTCAAGGTCACACTGAAGGTCATTATATGGGTTAAATACTCATTATTTTCTTTATGAAAACTTTACGTTGGCTATAACTTCCTCATTTCTTGATATTTCTTCATTAAATTTTCCATATATACTCATCATGACAACATCAACATGACCAAAATAAAATATAAAGGTCAGGGTCACACTGAAGGTATAAATACTCATTTTGTTCTTCACAAAATCTCAGGCCAGTTTGTCACGGTAATTTAGCTGGGTCCAAAAAACCTTATCATGACGGGGATTTCTTTATTTACACTGTCCCGTTTTATTGGGATGACAGTAGAGTAAGTGTGAGGTTTGGTACACCCTAGAACCTGGTTTAAAACCCCTCCACCCCACCCCTTATACAGAGCCCCTTATATACAAACTGTATCCAGATTTCCCGAACCTCTGTCTGGATTTCAATGAAACTTGGCATAAATGATCAGTTCCAAGCCTAGTTGCTCATATCGTTGACGAATTCCTGTTGAATGCTCTTTGGTGGAGTTATGGCTCTTTAAAACGTTTTAATACACGATGTTTGTCCGGACTAGTTCTCCTCAATCACCATTCGGCTTTCAACGAAACTTGGCTGCGTAAATCATTGTCTTTTTCCAGTTGAATGATTTTTGGTGGAGTTATGGTGCTTTAAATGTTTTAGAACATAAGCTTTGTCCTGACTACTTCTAATACACTGCATGGATTTCCGTAGGGATGACCATTACCAAGTGTAGTTGCACATATCTTCGTCATGTTCCAGTTGAATGATTTTTGGCGGATTTATGGCACTTTCTCCTGTAGGGGAGACATCTGTTTTTACTGAAAACAACCCCAGTTCTAATTTAGTAATCTAATGATTATTTAGGGACTCGAGGCAGAACAATTATATAAAATGGGTTTTGACCGCCTGCATAAACGGGAACGTCTGCAGGCGGTCAAAACCTATTTTATACAATTGTTGTGCTTCGGGTCCCTAAATGTTTTTCTTCTTTTTTTTCAATGTTTAAACGATAGCAATTTTATGATGACAACCTTGATATAAGATCCGTTTTAGCAAGTAGAGCTTCCACATGCTCTCTTGGGTCTTTTGCTTTTATATCTCGGCATTGCCATGTCCAATTCTGTTTTATATCTCGGCATTGCCATGTCCAATAATGTTTTATATCTCGGCATTGCCATGTCCAATTATGTTTTATATCTCGGCATTGCCATGTCCAATTATGTTTTATATTTCAGCATTGCCATGTGCAATTATTATAAAACTTGGACAGTAAGTTGCTGACATGTACCAAACATCATGCGCTGAAAATGAAAACTAGGTTTTCAACATTAAAGCATCCTCCCACTCCCAAAAAAACAACATATCTAGAAAAACTGTATTTAATAGTTTCACCAAACACACAGGCACTCACTGATCTTTCACATTTTGGAAAAGCCGACTTTAACGCAACTAGGCGTTTCTCTCTTGTTTAACTTTTATACAAATAATGGAATGGCATCTATCCGTCTGTCTTTCCGTTAACAATTTAAATTCCACTTAAGTTTTATAAACAGGATCACGAAACTTTATACATAGACTGTCCATGGGACATGAATGATCCCTATTGTATTTGAGTTCACTAGGTCAAAGGTCATGGTCGCAGTGACCTAACATTGAAAAATGGCTTTCGCTCTATAACTTGAGTATCTTTTCAACCTAAGATCATGAAACTTCATATATAAACTGCTCATGGGGATGGATGATCTCTATTGTTTTTGAGGTCACTAGGTCAAAGGTCAAGGTCATGGTGAACCGGCATATAAAACGGCTTCTTTGCTATAACTCGAGTACCATTCAACCTTGGATCATGAAACTTCATAGATGGACTGCCCGTGGGACCCTGCACAGAAAATACGTTTCCAAGCTATAATTCGAGTACATTTCAGCCTAAGATCATGGAACTTCATAGACTGCCCCTGGGACAGGGATGATCCCTGTTGTTTTTGAGATCACCAGTAGTCAGTAGGCCAAGGTCATACTACCTGACACTTAGGAAATGCTTTTCACATACAAGCCGCCTTAGCAAACGTGATTTGATTGCACCGTTATGCAGCATACTTGTTCCTCATTAACCTAATGTATCTTTAGCTTTAAATATGTACTTGGTGCAATATAATCAACAATTGGTAATGTGCAAAATCAATCGCTATTAACTAGTCAAATATTTATTAATAATGATTTGCAAACATGCATTTTACATGTAAAACTAACTAATGGGACCAAACTAGCTAATGAGTCCTTTAGTTTCAATAAAAATATACGATTGCCGTGTGTCCCTTTAAAGCCACACAGTGTAGAGCATTATCGTGTGGCCATGACTATTTCCATCACAGGTCAAGTCTATGCGGTAGTAGTTATCCAATCTTTTCCAAACCTTTGTTGTGGAACCCTGTTTTCATGGTTAAGATGTGCCTTATCTCCACTAATAAGTTCGTGTTATAAACAGCTGTTTGTCAATAACCCTACTGATCGCTCTTTATCAATTGCTTTAAAAATATAAAGGACACGGAAGGGGATTAAAGAAACTAACCCGCCAAATAAAGCAAAATTACACTACAAAAACGTTCAACAAATTATCCAGATAAATTTTATAAGTGCCGATTAAAATACATGTAGCATAGGTATAGCTTTATTCACGGTTTCCGTAAAATACCCGTGATCATAGGCCTACAGTACAGCCTACAGTACATACGTATGTGTATCCATGCCGTGGTTGAATATGCTTAAATGGTAACTCTTAATTCAACGCTCCAGTTTTGGAGTTTGGTCAGGATGGTTAAAGTCGTTTATATTGTCTCTATAGAGTTTGGATTCCCAAAATACCTCGTTTACAGACGGTGTACATGCATATATTGTAGAATATGGCTGCTGTTGGCGCGATAGCTACTTTAAAGAATGTACATCCGGCCCTTTCCAGAAAAATCTAAACATTCTGAAAGTGTACCAGTTCATGATGCAACATGTCATATATCAATCAAAATATTGTATTAGCACCACCTTGTTGTTCAGGTCCAACATTTCAATTCAGCACAGATTTGAATGAACGTTCTAGGCCCATTGTGCATACATTTTATCTAGATGACAATGGTGGGTGAGCCTGGAATGATTATTCCTGTTAGTGTCATATAACATTGTTGTGTTGGAGCGCCATAAAACCCTATTTCAACTCAACTCAACTCAATTGTCGTAAATGCTTTAAATAACCCTGGTGCACAGTCTAGCACATATTGCACAATTGTCGGATAAACCTGGTGCATAACCTGATACATATGGCACAATTGTCGTAAATGCTTTAAATAACTCTGGTGAATAACTTGGCACATATTGCACAATTGTCGTAAATGCTTTAAATAACCCTGGTGCATAACCTGGCACGTATTGCACAATTGTCGTAAATGCTTCAAATAACCCTGGTGCATAACCTGGTGCATATGGCACAATTGTCGTAATTTTTTTTAATAACCCAGGTGCATAACCTGGTGCATATGGCACAATTGTCGTAAATGCTTCAAATAACCCTGGCACTTATTGCACAATTGTCGTAAAATGCTTATCATAACACTGGTGCATAACCTAGCACATATGGTACAATTGTCGTAAAATGCTTATAATAACCCTGGTGTATAACCTAGCACATATGGCACAATTGTCGTAAAATGCTTATAATAACCCTGGTGCATAACCTAGCACATATGGCACAATTGTCGTAAATGCTTATAATAACCTAGCACATATGGTACACTTGTCGTAAAATGTTTATAGTAACACTTGTGCATAACCTAGCACATATGGTACAATTGTCGTAAAAAACTTATAATAACCTAGCACATATGGTACAATTGTCGTAAATGCTTCAAATAACCCTGGTGCATAACCTGGCACATATTGCACAATTGTCGTAAATTGCTTATCATAACACTGGTGCATAACCTAGCACATATGGTACAATTGTCGTAAAATGCTTATAATAACCCTGGTGTATAACCTAGCACATATGGCACAATTGTCGTCCAATTCTTATAATAACCCTGGGGCATAACCTAGCACGTATGGCACAATTGTCGTAAAATGCTTATAATAACCCTGGTGCATAACCTAGCACATATGGTACACTTGTCGCAAAATGCTTATAATAACACTGGTGCATAACCGAGCACATATGGTACAATTGTCGTAAAATGCTTATAATAACCCTGGTGTATAACCTAGCACATATGGCACAATTTTCGTAAAATTCTTATAATGACCCTGGGACGTAACCTAGCACAAATGGCACACTTGTCGTAAAATGCTTATAATAACACTGGTGCATAACCTAGCACATATGGCACAATTGTCGTAAAATGCTTATAATAATCTAGCACATATGGTACACTTGTCGCAAAATGCTTATAATAACCCTGGTGTATAACCTAGCACATATGGCACAATTGTCGTAAAATTCTTATAATAACCCTGGGACGTAACCTAGCACATATGGCACAATTGTCGTAAAATGCTTATAATAATCTAGCACATATGACACAATTGTCGTAAAATTCTTATAATAACACTGGTGCATAACCTAGCACATATGGCACAATTGTCGTAAAATGCTTATAATAATCTAGCACATATGGTACACTTGTCGTAAAATGCTTATAATAACACTGTTGCATAACATAGCACATATGACACAATTGTCGTAAATGCTTATAATAACACTAGTGCATAACCTGGCACATTTTGGTCGGAATCTACAGTTTTCTTTGAAATTCAGACTAGTTTCAGACATGTACACTAATTACGCTAAATAACTTGAATTCTATTTTTCAAAAATAACAAACATGCATTGTTCCTGAAAGATTATAAAATTTCCTCTCAAAATATAGCAAATACATGCTAGAAAGCTTCAAAATCGGTTTCTCTACCTACAAATACAACTTCATTTACCCCACCCACTCAGCACTGAAAAAAATGAAAACATGACATTTATAGACAAACGACAGCATATACCTGACCCTTATTTGAGATATAGCACATCCATAATTGAATGACAAACACTCCAAATTGTCATAAAAATGCTATTTCTATATACCTTAACCGGCTTTTTTTCCCGTAATCTGATGTCGACCCAAGAATTGCAGGAAGTGATAAAACAAGCTATCATTTACAACATAGCCACCAGTTACGATTTTCTGTTTACAGGCTACATATGGGTCATAGTACAAAAAGTTTATTTATATCAAAATTAACTATTATGTCATACTAAGTCAAAAACACCGCATTTGTGGATTTCTTTTTTATTGTCTAGCCTGTACATGGCTTTTAATCTCATAGATTTCTATTTTATAAGAAATTCCATGGACATTCGTTCGAAACTAAGGAGTCTCCCCTTTGCACAATTGTCGTAAATGCTTTAAATAACCCTGGTGCATAACCTAGCACATATGGTACAATTGTCGTAAAATGCTTATAATAACCCTGGTGTATAACCTAGCAAATATGGCACAATTGTCGTCCAATTCTTATAATAACCCTGGGGCATAACCTAGCACATATGGCACAATTGTCGTAAAATGCTTATAATAACCCTGGTGTATAACCTAGCAAATATGGCACAATTGTTGTCCAATTCTTATAATAACCCTGGGGCATAACCTAGCACATATGGCACAATTGTCGTAAAATGCTTATAATAACCCTGGTGCATAACCTAGCACATATGGTACACTTGTCGTAAAATGCTTATAATAACACTGGTGCATAACCGAGCACATATGGTACAATTGTCGTAAAATGCTTATAATAACCCTGGTGTATAACCTGGCACATATGGCACAATTGTCGTAAAATTCTTATAATAACCCTGGGACGTAACCTAGCACAAATGGCACACTTGTCGTAAAATGCTTATAATAACACTGTTGCATAACATAGCACATATGACACAATTGTCGTAAATGCTTATAATAACACTAGTGCATAACCTAGCACATATGGTACAATTGTCGTAAAATGCTTATAATAACACTGTTGCATAACATAGCACATATGACACAATTGTCGTAAATGCTTATAATAACACTAGTGCATAACCTGGCACATTTTGCACAATTGTCGTAAATGCTTTAAATAACCCTGACACATAATCTGGCACATATTGCACAATTGTCGTAATTGCTTGAAATAACCATGGTTCATAACCTGGCACATATGGCACAATTGTCGTATATGCTTCAATAACCCTGGTGCATAACCTGGTACATATTGCACAATTGTCGTATATGCTTCAAATAACCTAGCACATATTGCACATTTGTCGTAAATGCTTTAAATAAACCTGGTGCTTAACCTAGCACATATGGCACAATTGTCGTAAATGCTTCAAATAACTCCTTCAAATAACCCTGGTGCATAATCTGGCACATATGGCACAATTGTCGTAAATGCTTTAAATAACTCCTTCAAATAACCCTGGTGCATAACCTGTCACATATTGCACAATGGTCGTAAATGCTTCAAATAACCCTGGTGCATAACTTGAAACATATTGCACAATTGTCGTAAACGCTTCATATAACCCTGGTGTATATCCTGGCACATATTGCACAATTGTCGTAAATGCTTCACATAACCCTGGTATATAACCTGGCACATATTACACAATTGTCGTAAATGCTTCAAATAATCCTGGTGCATAACCTGGCACATATGGTACAATTGTCGTAAATGCTTCACATAACCCTGGTATATAATCTGGCACATATTGCACAATTGTCGTAAATGCTTCAAATAACACTTGTACATAACTTAAGGGCCCGGTTTTATGAAACAACTTAGGAGAATTTTGATCGTAAGTTAATTTCTTAAATTCTTTACTTTGATTTACAATTCACAAATGAACGCGATTTAACTTAATTTTCTTATACATTTGGTATTTCTGCACATAATGCACAAATAATTGTCTACAATGAATGCTTAGGTGCAAACATGTGAACAGTTTTAAAATGTGAGACTTATCGTAATATGTTTAATAAAACGAGGCCTTTGGTACATATAGTACAATTGTCGTAAAATTCTTATCATAACACTGGTGCATAAAGTAAAAGGTGAGCACAATTAATTTCCTTGTATACAATGGGTCATCATTAAAAATAAATGAAGGCTAATCGACCCATTGTTTATTCCCTTTAAAGTATTGAAGGACAGAGAGAATGCCCAATAATTTAGTGTATACATGGTTATATGATGGGAGTCTCAACAGCTTCTAAGTTATGCCCCAGGCGCTATGTCGCCAGGGATGGGGACCACAGGGTCAAGGCTACAGTTGGATGGTGGTATCCGTCTGTTCATGCTCAGTAAGTGTATTCATGCACAGTAAGTGCATAATTGTGGTTTCAGAGAAGAAAATATTTAAGGCTTTTGCATATGTAAGTCTGTGTAAAATCGTTCTTCAACCGAGACTCGAACCCAGGGTCTCTGGTTTACCGTACCAGCGCTCTAACCACTGAGCTATCGAGAACACACGGTTAGGAATCGATATTTCACCATATAACTGTACCCGGTTACATACACCCCCACCAGATTGAAATTCGTCCCTGAATTTCTAATGGAGTTAACTCCAGGCCGGCTGTCAGACTTATTTTCATACTATTTCATGCTGACAGTCATGGTCCTGGATCCCGGACGAGCCCCCAAATATAACAGGTGGTGAAAAAATCGTTCCTCAACTGGGTCTCGAACCCAGGGTCTCTGGTTTACCGTACCAGCGCTCTAACCACTGAGCTATGGAGGACATACGGTTAGGAATCGATATTTCACCATATACGTGTACCCGGTTACACACGGCAGGGGAAATAGAAACGACGTTGTCTGTCCATCCTTCCGTTCATCCGTTGAACGGATTTGTGTCGCCTACTTCTCAAAAAAAACAAAGAGCTAACTGCACACAAGACACAACCAAGGCATATGTGTTGGAAGCAAAGGAAGGTAAATCTGATATAAAAAAATACAGGAGTTATTGCCTTTTACAGTTGTATGTCCTTTGTTTGTGTCGCATACCCGTCAGCAACTGTAAGGGCTAACCACACCAAATACTTAGTGTTCAGGATCAGAACCAAGTAACAATGTGTAGGAAGCAAAGGCAGATACATTGGATAAAGGCAAGAGGAGATATGTCCCTTTATAGTTTTAAGGGGGTGAAGTGGGGAGGCAGTGCACGCACGCACACACACACTTGCGGATAACAGGTAAAACAGTAAATACGTATTCTCAAAGACAGATAACAAGGAATAAATAAAAAATGCTCGCCAATAACAGATATTAAATTAACAATTGATTTAAACATATTTTATTGCCAATATTTTACAAACAGAGCAAATATAAACATATATACGATAGACATATTATAATGACAAATGGGTTGGGTAACAAGTTCTACCAACATTAGATTAAACCCTTCCCAGACTTTAACAATTGGTCGAATAACCGTCAGAAAATAGTTAATACAAATTCCCATTGCAGTTTTACGGAGGCAAATGAAGCAAATATCCAGTTTTAAGAAACATACCAGCCAAATAACGGCAAATTTACACTACAAAACAGTTTATCAGACTCGATACATGTGTTCAGATCTTATAATAATGTTGATGTGACGATTAAAAATTAAACGATTAATGATAGGATTTTTCATGAAGAAACCAGCATGCAAAATAATGGCAAAGTTCTGTTCAGATAATAATGTATATGTGCCAATTAAAAGTATACATTTTTTCACCGGTTCTTAAAACACCTGTGATTGAATATGATGCGTTGGTAACTCTTAATTAAACGCTTCGGTTCTTGGGTTTGGCCCGGCTGGTTAAATCCGTTTATATTGTGGATAAAGAGTGGGATTCGCAAAATATGCAAGTTATGTAATTTGGCTATCGTTGGCGGGATCTAACCAATTTAATGTAACTGATTTAAGCTTGTATCTTTGAAACTACTTCACCGAGTGGATTGAAACTTTACACATGTCCTAAATTAGCATTATAAGAAAACATCATAGAGCCAGGTTCTATAACTCATGAATCATGACTTTATTTTTAACACAATTATGGCACATTTTATACCTTATAAAACATGGTTAAAGCTTTGAATTTAAGCTTATATTCTAATGTAAATTAATACTTTCCATCATATCTCAGAATCGGATTGTATAGTCGTGCCAACAGCTATATGGTCATATAGCGACTTTCCAGCTTCCATTTGTGGAGAGGGTTGGCGTGGCGCAGTCGGTAGCGCGGCGGATTTGTAACCGGAGGCCCCAGGCCCCGAGGCGTGTGGTGCCACCGAGTTTCGTCTGTGTTTCTTGGGCAAGACACTAAGGGTCTCGTCCGTCGGATGGGGACGTAAACCGGGCGGTCCCGTGTATCGGTCTATCCTCCGAGCACGTAAAGAACCATAGGAATCATTCTATTCGATAATAAGAGCAGGTCACGGTTCCCGGATTCCTATGTACCCTTCCCCTCTCTCTGTGGCGGCTCTAAATAACCTATACTTTGTTGAAGAGCCGTTAAACAACATTCAGCTCAGTTCAGTTCCATTTGTGGAAGAAGACCTCAGGTGCCCCTACGGGAAATTTTCGTTCACGGACGGACACCCGGGTAGAACCAAGTTGACGTACCACAAGCCAGCTGGATAGCTTCCAATCTCTACCCAGAGTACACTCGTTCCTCATTTGACTCTGTCAACGTCAAAGGAAGTAGGGCGAACGGTTAGGTCACGTGATTTGCGTGATCTGCAAAGATGAAATATAGACCTATATTAAATAATTTCAAATTTTATTTCTATGAGTTAATTTTTTTAGTAATTTTCTGTTATCGAGTTTCGGTTTCAAATGTTTACATATGCGTTTCGATTATTATTTTTGTAGTAAAATAGTGCCGATTAAAACTAAATTGTTTTCATGCATTATTTCAAATCTTGCAACATCTAATTTGCAGATATTCTGAAAATTATATTTACACAAGAAATAAATAAATTTCAGGCAAACATATTCCAATTTAACAGGTTTTACCAGGGGCGGATCCAGGATTTCAGCTTAGGGGTGGCGTAAGATTTTGGCCAATTTTCGGGTCCGTCTCTAGCCTCATAAAACGGTTGCGGTAGTGCATTGATAGGGTAAAAAGTCCGTTTCAAATAAAAGGATTTAACAATGTGTTAATTAAACCACTCATTAGCCATTATACATCGAGCGAGCGAAGCGAGCGACAACATTTTTATACTGAGGTCGTGCATCGAAATTGTTTGATATTTTATCTGCAGTAATATGGACATACATGTATGAATTAAAAAAGTCCGTTTTCAAATAAAATAATTTAACAATGTGTTAATTAAACCACTCATTAGCCATTATGCGTCGAGCGAGCGAAGCGAGCGAGAAAAAAAAAAATACTGAGGGCGTGCAACGAAATGGTTTGATATTTTATCTACAGTAACATGGACATACATGTATGATCCGGAATTTTTAGGGGGGGCGCCCCCTCTGGATCCGCTAGTGTTTACCAAATTCTTCTAATTTAGGCCAAATAAAATGAATACTTCGTTTCCGCTAACGTCTTGAAAAAAAATAGGGTAGGTAGGTAGGCACAACTTTTTTTTTTATTTTTTTTTTTTTTTATACGCGATATAAAATAGTAGGACTTTATAGGTTACTTTTTCTACGTAATATCATTGTATTTCAATATACATGTATGTTGTATTAAAACATACTTATTGAATAAATGAATATAAACAAGTTTAAAAAAGATTTGTTGTCTCTTTATTTCACCCTAAAATAAACATCCAAATATTTAAAAAAAAAATCCATATAAACCTCTAGAACAAGTTCAATATTAAATGAGCTAGATCAGGCCCCAGTATCACGAATAAACTCAAGTTGAGATTTTAATTTGACTCAAAATGTCTGTATCAAATAGTAACCGAAATAATAGATATTCTTTTACATTAATATATAGAAAATTAGTAGAGTTAACTGTTTGTTGTTATATTTTAACTCAAGTACTCAAATTGTTACTCTATAAATATAATTTATTTTACCAAGATTTAAGAAAATGAATTTGAGATGGTCTCGAATATTTCAGATCCGACTCAAATACATTTTCTTCATTGTTTTCCAAGCAACTGTAGATTTTCACAATAACTTTTCACAATATCAGTAAAAGATCTATATACAATGATTTCCAGCAAAATTAAAATGATCCAATACAATATTAACTCAGAATTGTAATGTCAAAGACAAGTTGAGTTGAGTCTGAGTTGAAAAGTTGAGTTGTTTCGTGATATTGGGGCCATACTGGAGTATTAAACAAGAGTTAAAAGACTAACTGCATACATGCGTTACATTTTAACCAAACTGCAAGTTTGAAGATGATTATTATGACTTTAATTAATATAGCAAAATCAACTTGTCTATCCAGTAAATACTTGACTGTTCTCTCCAGCCTTAATTAATTAGAACAATGGTATTTTAAAATTGATGTCGGGTACATAGCAAAAACATAATACAATTTCAATATTAAAATAGTGTATGGTATTATAAAACGAGACTAAGATTTTGATTGTTGTGTTATGTTGTAAAAACAGTTTAAATACTCTGACATTTTTGAAGCTCACATCTCAGAGATTTTCCAAATCTACAAATATGCTTCCTTCTTTGCATGCCCGTCTATAGAACTTTTCATGTGGGTAAAACACCCGGAAAAATAGCCTTGGAGAACACTGTCAGATGGTTTGTCTGACTAAATTTAATGACTTTTCTTGTTAACAGTTTTACATGAGTGGAACCAGAAACAGTGAAAGTAGGGCCAGATTTCTCGAAATTTTCGCTGGGTTGCACACCGTGATATTCCGAAAAAATTTCAATTATTCTGCTTGAATTCTTAACTGGGTACAGTTTTTTCAATCCAAGAAAATGTCTGCATTTGTCAAACGTAACCAGCAGTAAACTTGTTGCCATGTCGTTAAAATTAGGGACAAACTCAACAGATCTGACAACGAATTTTTCCAAAAAACATTGTCACTGGGACACCTGCATCGGCAGACGCTTTATTGACATACGTTTCAAGTATCGGAACGACTAATTACCGGAAAGATTTATATTATGCGTTAAGGAACAGAAAAGAGCAAAAACGATCGAACATATTTTTTATTACAAAAACGGTGAAAAAAACTGTAGGGTCGGCGGAAAAAAATAGGGTCGGTCGGGTTAGCGGAAACAGAGTATTCATTTTGTTTGGCCTTAGTAGTTAGCAGAGATATATATGAATGCAAGGAACGATAACTCTGCGTGGACCTCGCATAACGATTCCTGGCCTATGAGGGACCGAACCCGCAGCGGTAAGGGGCAAGTGATTTCAAGTCGCAGACTCATGGTCGTCTTAGAATCCCATTTAAGAATTCACTGAAACTTCACATATATTCAATTTCAGTAAGAACTCATAGAGACACGTGCCATAAGTAGGTTGTGGAGTGCGTGGTGCAGTGGTAGAGTGCCCGATCCACGCCATGGTCATGTTATTAATCCTTTAGCAAGGTAATTAATCCACATTGCTTAGTACTGGATCTACCCTGGAAACCTGCACATAATCTTCGAAAGGGATTGCAGTATCAACTTAGTTTCCCAATATCAAAAGTCAAGCGTTTGCACCGACGGGCAATGCTCCTTCTTTCTTTATTATTTCCTGCATAATACGTGTGCCTAATATTAAACGTCATATCATGCATAGTTTTACTAGACTAAAGTATCGTTATATTAATTTTAAAATGTCAAACCCCATTTAATGTCCTATATCATCAATCCACCATATCTTGAACTAATGGGTTACGTAGAGCAAATCGAGGTATGAAATAATTACACGTAATATAGGCAGCAAACGTGATGCGATGCCTATATATTGCTTGAACGTGATCCTAAACGATATTCACTTCACTATCACTATCAATTAAGATGAAATTCGTTTTATGTTTGGCTGTGTTCGCTCTTGTAGCAGGTAGGAAATGTTGAGCGTTTTTGCAATATTAATTAAATCAGTTTACAAAAAGAAAAAAATGGAACATTGCGATTATTTTTTATTTATTTTTGAATTGGGGTTTTAAGGCGCACCAACACATGAAAAGGTGATATGGCGCCTAACAGGCATGAACATGCCAGGTTCATCTTCCATGTACATCGAGATAAAATATGGAAAATGGCCTAGAACCTTCTCACCCTGAACTGCAGAGTTGCTGCAAATTCTATCGTAGAAACTCCATTTACGCTGGAGCCACTTTATTGTTTTTCTGCCACTGCTCTTTGATGCGAGCGAGATAGCACCTGAAACAATGCAGGGATCATGATGAAGACCTTTAATGGACATGAACAAAAAATGATAAAATGAACATGAATTTGGGGGGATTCTACTCCTCTGCCTACCCCTCCAAAGGGATCTGCAGTGGCCCTATTCTTTGCCCCGTGACCAAACGGGCCCCCCGAGAACCACACGGGGAACATTGCGGTTAAGCTTTTCAGAATATTAACTTATTTAAAGAACATATTGAATTTATTTGTTATTCAGAACGTTTATTCGCTCTGTATATTGCTGTGCTATATAATTGAAGAGTAGTTCTTATGTATAATTATTCTTATGTATATTTTGTGGAAATAATATTTTCCACTGTTTACCACTTTTTCTTACATTCAATGGGACTCAAGGCAATCATGAGGTATTTATTAAGCATTAAACAAACCAAACCGTCAGATTTCACTACGAAACCGTTCTTCCAAACTCTCTCCGTGTGTTGACGGAGATATGTTCAACAATGCATATGTGCCGATTAGAATTTTAGATTTTGTTCACGAGTACTTATAGTAGCTATCCCGCCAACAACATACACATGTTACATAATGTGTACACCGTTTCTTAACCTACTGACGACGAAGTACATATATAACATACATATTTGGCGAATCCAAATTCCATAGACACAATATAAACGGTTTTAACCAGCCAGGCCAAACCCGAAATTAAGAGTTTCCAACTTTTATACATATTCGATCACGGGTATTTGTAGAACACGTGAATAAAACTTTACTTTTAATCAACACATATGTATACATTATTATGACCTGGTAACTCACAAATCGACGTCAACGATATCAATTGTGTGGCCGGTTTAGGCGTTTATATTGTAGTTTCAGAGTTCGGATACTCAAAATATGTAAGGTCTAATAGTATTTGATTATTCGTTTTACAAACCCTCCGAGGATAAAAGGAAATAAGGAATTTCATATTTCCGTAGGGAAGTTATCGTTTTTAGCATGATGAACTTGTTCACCAAGCTATATTTACCGTGTTTTTTCACGAATCCTAACTACAGCCTGACTGATGAATCGACGCATTGCCTGAAAAAGAAGACCCATATTTTAACAGGTGTTTCTTCTTTTCTAGTGCGGATACAAATAAGGTTATGTCATTTAGAAATTTCAAATAATTTCCTCTATACATTGTTTAAGTTATATATTATTTATATAGCTATTTCATCTATTGTTTCATCGTTTAGCTGTGCGTTCTATAAATAGATCAATCATCATCATCACATGATCATCACGTGATCTTGCCTAAAATATATTCATACGCTGTATTGTTCTCCTAGGATAGTGATTGAGATGTGTAACCAGTTAATTTTATAATTTGTTTCTCTTGTTGCAACACCATCAAACGCATATCTTTCATCTTTCTTGGATTTATATATTTAAGAAATATACATGGCCTTTATAGTCTTCATATATTATTTAATAGGTTTGGTCAGTAATGGTTATCGCATAAGCTACTATCCTTTGTAAAAAGTTGTTGCTGCCTATTCTCGGGAATAAGATTTCAGCTTATTTTGAAGTACGCTGTGTAATATTCTGAAGTCTTTACCTCCCTTGCTATGAAGTTAAAATAACTGTTTTGGTCGCAAAATAATCCTGAATACCTGTGCCGATCGTGTCGGCGAGACCGAAGAATAAATACATTATAGGTCATCAAAATTTGTAAAGGATTATTAACTCAGTCGGGAGACCGACAGTCCCATAAATTATGGATTATAAAGCGAGCGGGTTGGGTTCGAATTAGTCCCGTCACGTGACGTAGAGTTATCGTTCGTGCCTTACTCCACACAACGTCACGATCCACCACATAGCAAAAACCCGGGATTTTTGCACAACAGCCGTTGTGCAAAGATTTAAAGTGCCTTATCGTTAACAACTGACCAAAATACGAGGAGATCCCACTGTAACAATTCTTTCACTTCAAGAACATATGCTGTTTGACGCTGTGAAAATATGTTTTAATTCATAAATGTGCTGTCTACTGAGGTATGTACATATTTTTTTACCATTGAATGTTTTCTGTCAATGAAACTTCGCGTGATTTGACGAGATATTAAAAATATTTAAACGGTGTGGCAGTACATGTACTACCTTCTACTGAAAAGGACATATTTGAACTTTTATTGTCATTTATCGAGTCTAAATGAAGTGTGGTGGAAATGATTTGAGTTGCCGACGGGATTCTGAAAGCGAATGTTTTGTTTTACCGCCAATTTTCTACAAACGAAAGAGGTATTTAGTCATTTCTGAAATTTGAAAACAACATGTCGGACACTGCAGTCTGCATTTAATTTTAATGTTTTTACTATGTACTGCATTTAATGTTTTATATATAATTTAATGTGTGTCCTTTGGCGATTGTATCCGTACTCCACCTTAGCCTACGCCCAACCCCCAGGATTTTTTCTCTTCAAAATACCACCCCATGAAAACCGTTTCTTTTACCACCCAGTGACCCACGCCGGAAATTTTGCAATATAATCCCCCTGCCATTCTGCAGTATACTCCCCTGCTGCACTCTTACTCTTAGTGAGTTTTTCTTCTCAAATCCAACCCCACACCCTGGAAATCCGTTCCTTACCCTCCCCCCCACCCCCTAGAAAAGTCTAAAAAAAACTTCCTTGACCACACCCCCTAAAAAAATCAAAAAAATACCCCTTTGGATTTTATTGTCGAAAAACACTGAGCAAAAACATAACCTTCAGACTCCCCACTGGAAAATCCACAAAATATCCTCCGTAGAATTTTTTTCTCACAAATTTAAGGGATAAGTTTCTTATGATAATGTTGCTTTAATATTATAGTGGTGTCTCCTGCATTCACACACCAGGGTGCGGGAGCGGGTGAATTACAATCCCCCCCCCCCCCCCCCCCCCAGCACCTACCAATCCCTATCCCCTCTGGAAACTGGCTAAAACACCCCCTGGATTATTTTTTTTAAAGTTTGGAATTACTTGATTCAACTCCCCAGACACTTACAGGGTCTTGAAATATTATTATTTTGGAAATATTTATATCAAAAGTCACTTGCCCCAAAATTAAGCTATGTCAATATGCCTTTTTGTTTGAGACCATGTGCTAAGTTGAATACTACATGTATGACTTTTTTAATTTTTTAGATGATTTCATTGGAAAATGGATGCCTTAAATTAGGAATGAATTGAATTGAATGTTGTTTTAATAACGGCTCATCAACACAGTACAGGTTATTTAGAGCCGCCCCAGAGAGAGGGGAAGGATACATAGGAATCCGGGAACCTGTCCTACTCTTATTATCGAATAGATTCAGTGTTCCCACTGACTTTTTCATTTGGGGGTACATGTACATGTACCCCCTACTGTTAAATTTTGGGGGTACACTACAAATTTAGGGTGTACACTATGAACTTTTAAGATTTTTAAACCTTTCAACATACTTTATTTGCTACTGAAGGCATTACAATACACAGCACAGTGTAATATTCAAGTTGACAACTGTTTTTTTGTTTTTTTTCTGTGCGTGCATGCACGTACGAGGTCAGTTTTCTGTGCGTGATGTTTTTTTTCATGCGTGATTCACGCACATATGTGCGTGAATGGGAACACTGAGATTCCTATGGTTCTTTAACGTGCTCAGAGGATAGATTAATACACGGGACCGCCCGGTTTACGTCCCCATCCGATGGACTCGGGACCGCCTGGTTTACGTCCCCATCCAATGGTTTTGGGACCTCCGGTTACAAATCCACCGTGCCACCGACTGCGCCACGCCAGCGCTCTCCCCTTAAATTAGGAAGCATCAGAGATGTAGGTTGTTACCATTATGATGCACATATCAGTGTTTTCCCTCCACCGTGGGAGGGGGTTGTCGATGGAGATACCCTGAGGATAAGGACATCACTGAAGAACATGGGGTTAAGAATTAGATGACCGGGTGCAAACAAGGTAATATTAAATATTGGGTCGACCCTATGGAATTAGACATACATGATGCTCCTAGTGCAGTAATTACAAAAGGGCAGATAAAAAAAAATGCATTAGGTCGAACAAAACGTTTTTCTAGTTTTTACTTTTGTTATATTACTACACCAGATAAAAAAAAGTAAGATGCATTAGTTCTTGAATCTTCACATAGATAAATCAGCAAGCTCATTTTTCTGTGTTGGAAATTATTAGCACTGTTTATGCCTAATCCAACTGGCATGTATTTTTTTTCATCTGTTATTTATCTTTTTGAGATGCCAATTCTTCGAATAATTATCGAAATTAGCCAAGGTCGAAGCAATAACACACCATTCCATTAATTGATCTCGTATTATTTTTTTTTATAACAAATATGGCATTTTGAAATAAAAACAGATGCAACACTATACATTACGACATGCACCGATAGTCTCTTTGCTCATCAAACAACGCCGTCACATTGCCAAATTTAGGGCTTTCCACTCGAGGGAAGACAGGGGTGGTGGGGTATGTATCTTCATTTTTTTAATCTTTTATGTTTCTTTTCATACTTAGTCTTTATTTTTCCAGTGGAAGCTGTAGTGTCGGCAATATCCCGCCACTTTTCATAGTAGGACTGGTCGCACGGCCTCTAAAGTTTACACAGTGATAGAGCTCATTCTGGAATAGTGCCGCGAAGCTTTTGGGGTCATGACGTCATCCAAGATGGCCGCCAGTGAGTGCAGTGACGTCATGATGAAAATCTTGTTATCGCTAGATCTCAGTACATTTATGGTCGGATTTGAATGAAACTTCACAGATTGTAAAGGTCATGGTCTAGTTGTGGCAAGAAGGTCATGCGGGGGTCATGACGTCATAACGTGATGGCGTCAGACGCTTAAAAACTGGAAAAAATCGTCAAAAATACAATTATTGCATGACCATTTTGAAACTTTACCACAGTCATGTTTTCATCATCTTCTATTGATCGTGTGAAAAGGTGTTGATGACCATCAGATATGTGGCGGCCATGCAGATGATGCTGGTTTAATTTTAAACAGGCTAAAATAGAAACTTTTAAGTATATTTCGAAAACCGAACCAGCTGGCGCCAACAATGCTCTCATATATGTGCCACTATGTGACCTTGACCAAGTCTGGGAAAATCAGGTCAGAGGTCAAGGTCATGGTTAAGCGAAAGGTGTAAACACCAATAACCACCTATATCTCAGTAACGGTTGAAATTGTTATCAAGAACATATGTACCATTTGTAAGGCCTTTCAATTTACTTTTCAAAAATAAAGTCCCACTCAAAACGCTACGTTGGTAAATGGTTGCCATAGGAACCAAAATACGATGACGTCGCATTCGTTACCATTTGGAGTTTCAATAGTGAACGCTTGGCCAATCCCGTGTGTATCACGACGCTTCGATATGTTCAAAATATTGAAGTTTTGTTAACCGGAAGGCAACGGCACAGAAAATAGTGCACTGTTGCTAAGCTGTTTGTTCATATTATATAAACAATATGACCGTCGTCCACACTTGTCGTTGATAATTTGCGTTGCATGTTTGTTATTTACAATACAGATGAATGTTTTATCACTGCTTTCATGTATATATACTATAGATGGAGCAAATTATTATTAATAGCTAAACGACATTACACAATTTGGATGATAACTTCGATTTTGAATGCAAATTTGTTTTGGTGGGAATCTAAGGCGCGATGACGTAACCAATATGGAAACCTTCGATTTACATTCGAATATTGCTGCGAAGCAGTGTACCAGATGTTGAGAATGGGGGTTATTTTAGCCCCGTGTGGTTGCCGGGGGCCCCGTTTGGTCACGGGGCAAAGAATAGGGCCACTGCAGATCCCTTTGGAGGGGTAGAATCCCCCCAAATTCATGTTCATTTTATCATTTTTTGTTCATGTTCATTTAAGGTCTTCATCATGATCCCTGCCTTGTTTCAGGTGCCATCTCGCTCACATCAAAAGAGCAGTGGCAGAAAAACAATAACGTGGCTCCAGCGTAAATGGAGTTTCTACGATAGAATTTATAGCAACTCTGCAGTTCAGGGTGAGAAGGTTCTAGGCCCATTTTCCATATTTTATCTCGATGTACATGGAAGATGAGCCTGGTATATTCATGCCAGCTAGGCGCCATATAACCTTTTCATGTGTTGGTGCGCCTTAAAACCCCAATTCAATTCAATTGTTTATTGCATTTCATAGGGTTACATTAAAGCTGTATTGGCATTTAATAAATAACACACATCCAAATAAACCATTTAGTCTACTTTATTTTCAAGAACTATTACAGACAGACCTAGACCACGATTATTTTTACATAGGTCAGTTAATATATACCTACACGAAAATATCCAATCCTTATGTGGTATTAATCAGGTCCAGTGCAATACAAAAATGGGCCTTAGATGATGGCGTGACTTGCTTTTTTTCTAAAATATTTTCCAAACTGGAAGTAACCACCTTCTTTTTGAATTCTGAGCTACACTTCAAACTGTGCTTCACAAAAAGTAGTGCAGCATATCCATCTTACCTTCAATTTTGATGTGGTTTTCACTAGAAGCAAGATAAATATTGCAGGAATAAAGGGAAACAACATTCAATACATACCAGCCCTATGTTTCACAGTTACTTACTCAATAGTTTACCTAGGACTGCTTTTGAGTTCCACCCATTCTTACGGCTATATATCTTCTCCATTTATGATCGCATTTGAACAAAACTTTCACAGATTGTAGAGTTCTGAGTCTGGTTTAGCAAGAACGTCTTACACTATCCTCACGTCATCACGTCATAATGTCACAATATTCAGAAATTCGATTTTTCAACTGATTGCATGCTCGAAGTTGTTTTCGTTATAAATCACATCTTAGACAACTTTGACAGTTGTGTCGTCATGACGTCATTGAGACAGGAAAACCTGTTTGATCAGGTTCTGATCAAAATCTAGTTGTTTAATTGTCCTACTTGTAAACAAATTCGTTTAAATCGCCATTGGTTCACTTTACCACGTGGTAGTGAATGGGAGTGGCTTCATTGGCTGATAATTGATTATTTTTTTTAACGGCTCATCAACACGATACAGACGATATAGATTATTTAGAGTGTGAGGGCTGGCGTGGCGCAGTCGGTAGCGCGGCGAATTTGTAACCGGAGGCCAGGGTTCAGTCCTCCATGGTGCCTGACTGAGTTCTGTCGGTGTGTTCTTGGGCAAGACACTTTCCATTAGCCTCGTCCGTCGGATGGGGACGTAAACCGGGCGGTCCTGTGTATTGGTCTATCCTCCGAGCACGTTAAAGAACCATAGGTATCTATTCGATAATAAGAGTAGGGCAGGTTCCCGGATTCCTATGTATCCTTCCCCTCTCTCTGGGGCGGCTCTAAATAACCTATACTGTGTTGATGAGCCATTAAACAACATTCAATCATTATTTAGAGTGATCCCTGGTTTATTCATAATCAATTGATTTACTTTGACACCGCAAAGCAAAAGCGAACCGGAAGTTTACCGACCTAACAATCTCGTTTTGATTTTTTCATGTGATTTTCGAATAATTTCATATTTTCTCATTATACCCAAGTTTTTGAAAAACACACGGTATATTAAAATCGCCTCCGTCTGTCTGTCAGTCTGTCTGTTCGTTACCGCATCTCCTCCTAAACCGCTGAATGTAATTCAACCAAATTTAGGGTATGACATCACCATATGATGCAAGAGCACTATTATTTTTGGCTCCGAGCCCAGGGGCCCTCAGGTGGGGAAGGATCAAAATGTCAAATAAACAAAAAATTCAATTACACTGTCATTTTTCCATATTCTTGCACATAACTTGGTGTATGTAAACATCTATAAAACATAAGCAACATATTAAAATTAATGATTTTATTATTTTTTATTATATCAAACTCGGACCGTCTGCCTGGAGGCCCAATGGGGGTGGGTGCTCATTTTTTTTTTTATAATTATGTCACAAATGAAACATGATGATGGGATTACACTGTATACACTTTTTACCTCTATGTTATAGTTGAGCCTGGAGGAAGGGGCATCAAATACACTAATAATGCAATTACGGTGTCATTTTTTCATACTTTTGCACATTAATTGGTATAATAGTCAGGCCAGAAAAAAAAATACCTGTGTTTCTGGTTACTCTGCTGACAAAATTAGGGTAGGTAGGTCGGTAATTTTTTTCTTTTCTTTTTTCTTTTCTTTTTTTTTGCCCATGTGGTTTGGACGATGTTAAAGGTATCTTTAACTTTGTCAAGTAGTTAATTTATAGTGATTTTGCAAGGAGAGAAGGATCATAACCTCATGATATCTTCTTAACTTGTTTGTTTTGAATAAAATAAATTGAAAACACATATTTTCTGCCATTACGAGTTTACATACGATTGAATTTTATAATTTTCCTGAGGCTGGGTGGTCATAGAAGAACAAATCTGCTGGCAGCATGTCATGATTAATGTTTTTCATAACTTCTGCTCTGTCCCATGGCTGCATTTTTCAATACGAATAGCCAAAACGGGTTTTAGCGCATGTTTCATACTCAATCTTTTCGTACATTACCATTTCGTACAAAGCTTTTTCATACTATTTATTTATTTTTTTTTTGATAAAAAACTGTAGGATCAGGCGCCAAAAAATAGGGACGGTCGGGTAACCAGAAACACAGGTATTTTTTTTTCTGGCCTCATCTAATAAAGCGATACACCATACAAAGCATGTCAAATGATTTATTATTTAAAACTCAAGACTTATTCCCTGGGGTTTGTGTGGGTGGAGGGGGTGGGTGGAGGGTAACAGGGTGAATTTATTTAAAAATTATTTCTCAAATGAACATTTTGATGAAGGGATTACATTGTATATACTGAGGGGCTGTGTGTGGGGGAGGGGTAGGCGGGGGGTGGTGGTTGGGGGGGGGGGGGGGATGGGAGTGTGAATAAAACGTGGTCGAATTTGTTCTACTTTTATATGTTTTAATCGCGAATAAATGGATCTGAACAAATTTACTCGAGATTTTATATAAAATATAAATCAATATATTTTTATTACGAACCGAAATGGTGAAAATGGATTTCTCACGAATTTGATGCGACAATTTGTTTCATTTGTCTTTGTTCATGCGATTTTTGAGATTTAAATACGAGAATATCGCGGAATCGCGACCTAAAGTGATCCCTGTTATATGCCATTTTAAGCCACACAAGGATTTGTCAAAAAGTTTAAAAAATGTCGGACACTTTTAAAGTATATATAAACAAATAATTTGCATGTTTTATTGATTTGTTTACCGAAAAAAAAAACTTCATTTGACAAACAATTAAGGTTAATCAAAAAGATATGCTATCAGCATGAATTTTCACATAATAATTTGTCCGACCAAAACAATTATGAATAAAATCATTGAAATCAAATGGAATTTTATTTTTATATTTTTTCCCTCCTAGGTCGATATTCATGGATCCTGGCCGTTCGTAAAACATACATGTAGAATAAGAAAACAAAGGCGTTAGGCCATATCAAATTATTTTCCAGTTTATCATCCCCACCTGCCCCGCATATTTTATGCCGCCCCGACAATTTTTATTTTGAAAAAAAAATAAAATAATAATGTCCAAATTCACTCACTCACAGTGGTGTATTTATCTGAATGTGAAAAACCAAGATTCCTGTATTGTAAACATGTGGTGAAAGGAAAGGAAAGAACTGATTTGCTTCAAATCTTAGCTGACCTACAATATTATACATGTGGTTCTGTCCTTCAAGATGTTGAAACAGAGGACAGTCCTATTTTACATTCGGTATTTGTTTGAAAAAATGTAACTTGTGACATGTCAGTGGAACTACCATATTTTTCTGCTGGCTTCGCATCGTATGTTATTACTGTGGTTCGTCAGATGACCTTGTAGAACCATGCAGATGATAAATATCCCGTAATTTTGTGAGTTGTGCCTATCTGGCAAACAGTCATTCGTAAATAAAAGGGGAACTTTTTCAAACAAGAAGAAGTAAGTTATATTGAGAACTTTAACTTTTAAAACTCACATACATGGTAGTTTATATCATTATAAATACAAATATATGCTATAGCAGTGACAATTGGTAATAAAGAGTGTGTTCAAAACATAATACTTATGGTTATTAATATTTTTGTGATGTTTGATGTCATCTCAGGAAAATAAAAAATAAAAAATAAAATTGCAGCCCCGCCCCAATTTTTTTCCCAAAATTTGGATGATAAAAACTGGGAATTAATTTGATATGGCCTTAACTTGATTTTTAAGCTCGACTATTCGAAGAATAAGAGAGCTTATGTAATCACCCCGGCGTCCCACATCAAGGTTTGCGTGTAATCTGTGTTTACAAGTCTATATCTCTTACATTTCTTATCCTAGCACAACCAAATTTGTTCATGGGCTTCCTTGTAGCATTATCTTAAGGGCTGCATATGCAATTTTGGTTCCTGTAACCCATGGGCTGCCATGGAACCTAAATTATGATAGCCCATAAAATGTGTCCCATTTCACATCAAATTTTGCGTGTAAGCTGTGTTTACAAGTCTATATCTCTTTCAATTCTTACCCTAGCACAACCAAATTTGGCCATTAGCTTCCTTATAGCATTATCGTAAGGGCTGCTTAAGTAATTTTGGTTCCTGTAACCCCTTGGCTCCCATGGAACCCAAATTCTGATAGCCCTTAAAATACGTCTGTTTCACATCAAATTTTGCATGTAAGCTGTGTTTACAGGTCTATATCTCTTACATTTCTTGTCCTAGCTGAACTAAATTTTGGAATTGGTTCCTTATAGTATGTTGTAAAGGGTTGGATAAGTAATTTTGTCTTCTGCAAATTCTGGGCTCCCATGGAACCCAAATTGTGATGGCCCATAAAATGTGCAATAAAGGCAGATCTAGGTTTGCATGTAAGCATGTATATATCTATAATTTTGGTTTGGCATTATGAATCTTATTACTTCACCCATATTGGGGCATGGGCTCCCTCCTCCACCCCCACTCCCTTTTTTTTTTTTTTTTTTTTTACATATTTCTGTGTTGTTTTAGTCAATTCTTACACATATATGTTGCCCTCTCCCCTCCTCCTCCCACAACCCACTCCCGCCTCTCATCGCCGCTCCCCCCCACCCCCACCCCAACCCCACTGGAAATTATTATTATTTTTTATTTTACATAATTATTAATTCTGTTGTTTTAGTCAATTCTTACACATATATGTTGTCACCCACCACCCACTCTCGCCTCTCATCCCCACTTCCCCCCACCACACCCCCACTTGAAACTCTATTTGAATAAACAGAGTTGCGACTATTTACTGCATTTAATCGCTTAATAAACTTATGTAAGAACTATTTTCTTTGTTGTTTTCTACTGAAATGTTACTCGATCTCTCGGACGACTGATTCATGGGTTTCACTCGTCCGGATTCGAATTTCACTCATCAATATGAGCGGACGAGTGGAATTTTCGTGCCCTGCTTTAAAACTTAAAAAAAATTATTTTTGTTTTTTCGTGCCCTAAAAAGTTAAGGGTCGGGACCTTAAAAATAGGGTCGGTCAGAAGACCAGAAACAAACCTTTTTTTTTTTGGCCCTAGCTAAATTTCAGGTCAGCCGGAAATTCAAGATGGCCACCACGGCTAATAATAGATTTAAAAAAATAAATAATTGTAGTGACTACCTCCTGAAAACTATAAGTGATATTGATATGGGACTTTTTCTAAAATGATCATATATTTACATTAATTTTTAATTAATCCTTCATTTATTCATATTTCGTCAGTTTTTGCGCACAAAATGACCTATTTATGTGTCGACGTGCCGTAAAACAACATTCATTCATTCATTCATTCTAAAATGATCAGAAGGACATGATTGACGAAAATCGTTTTGATTCAACGTTAAACATGGCTACCAGCAGACATCTTTGTTTACATAGATAAAAGTTTGTAGCGACTACTTCGTGAAAGTTATAAGTGATATTGGTATGGGACTTTTTTTAAAATGATCAGCATGACATGATGTCGATCTTTGTCGAAAATTATTTTGATTCAACATTAAAGATGGCCGCCAGCGGACATCTTTGTTTACATAGTTATGTAGTAAAAGCGTGTAGCGACTACTCCTCTGAAACTACTTGACAAGTTTTCATGAAACTTCACAGGAATGTTGCTCTTGATATATAGTTGATCCTAGTACAATTTCCGGTTGGCAAGAAATTCAAGATTCTGCAATGGCTAAAAAGAGATTTTTAAAAAACAAATTTGTAGCAACTACTTCTTGAAAACTATAAGTGATATTAATATGGGACTTCTTCTAAAATGATCAGCATGACATAATGTTGGTCCTTGTTGAAAATCATTTTGATTCGATGTTGGACATGGCTGCCGGCTCAGTCATCTTTGTACACTTTACAAGAGTTGTATAGTAAAAAGTTGTAGCGACTACTCCTCTGAAACTACTTGACAGATTTTCATGAAACTTCACAGGAATGCTGATCTAGCTATCAAAACCTATCAGCAGAGCTTCAAGGTCATTGACCTCTTGTTCCTGGATTTCTGTGAAACTAGGCAGGAATGACCAGTACCAAGCCTAGTTGCACATGTTGTCGTGTTCCCCAGCAAAGACTCCATATAGGAAGTAGAGCGATACAGGCTCTCTTGGGCCTCTTGTTGTATACTTGGTTTGTGCGGTTAGGGACGCATCTCTATAGTGCAAGCAAGCATGCTTTTCTTTCTAGAAAAGAGATTCAGGTTCACGTCCTGGTGGAGATCCTAGCGCACATACTGAGCTGTACATACATTTTTTTTATATAAATGAAATAATTGAACATGAGCAAAACTGTCCAATAATGTGTTTGACTTGTAAACATGGGAGGACAAACATTTCTAAAATAGCAATAACTTACATGTACATATTAATAAGTCTAAACTGAATTATCTCACTTGTTTTTTTTTAAGAAATATAGGTGTTATTTTTCCGACAGAGGCAGCGGTGATTGCAGACTGTCAACATTCAAGTTTTGCATTTAGGACACTTTCCCACAAACAGTATGCACTACTGGTTAGGGGCCAGTTTCCATCCAAGCCCAGTTTTAGTCTACCTCATTTAAAAACTGTTTTTACACTGCAAATTACTTACACAATGTTATTTGTTGACAGTCATTTAGCACTGAAGATTGAAACCAGAAGAAACCACCAAAATGTAAATACATGTAAGCGTTACAAAAATGAAAGGGCTTTCTCCGAAAAGTGTGCTTACTTCCTTATATGGCGTTGGGGATGCACGCGCATACCGCCGCATACCCGGTAATAAATAAATAAAAAAATTAAAATTGTTATAAGGCCATATTGTTATCACACAGCGGACGCAGTTAAGAAATACCGTGATAATATATTTTAACCAAAGAGAGGCAACTGTTTGATTTACAAAGAGTTACCCATTGTTATAGCGTAAATTGACGTCGTGAAAAATATTACATTGACGTACATTGACGTTACCAGGTGCATTGTCATAACGATCGTGGTGTATGGTGGAACAATGCAAACATACCATTTTTTCAATGAAATTGTTCAATAGACTTGCAAATATGTTTTTAATTCATAAAATTTTACTGTATCATGACCTAGTTGGATCTATCACTCGATAAAAAACATGACGGAAACTGGTCATGTAAACAAAATGATTTCTCAGTTTTAGTCTATTTATACAAAGGTCACGTGCCACTTAGATAATTAGTCCCGGCAATCCATAGTCACCCACCGGCCGAGACAAACATTTTCCTGACATTTTCTATGATGGAGGTCAAAGATCAAGGTCAAGGTCACAATGACCTTATTTTGGTACGCGACACTCCGCTATCCCAAGATGTATTCACATACCAAGTTTGGTATCTCTAAGTGTTATAGTATTGAAAAAACGGTCCGGACAAGCATTTTCTATGACAGAGGTCACAGTGACCTTATTTTGGTACGCGTTTCGGAAGCATTTCCGAAGGACGGACGTACAAGGTGCAAACCTATAGTCCCCACAGGACCGGTGGCTGCAATTCTTGATGCTCTTTATATAAAACCAATTAGTTTGGTGCCAAATTTCCAGGAAGAGGTACCCTAATAGAAAGTAGAGTAAAAATTGTCAAGATACATACTGAAAAATTAGTTTATGTTTACATAAGTGACGGAAAGTGGCCCCCGACCAGTACACCTTTAAAACTTCGGTTATGTTTATGTTTTGAGTACTGTACTGTAGTACATCGCAACATAACAATAGATTTCCAAGCAAAGGGCTGATACTGTACTTAATAGTTTTACCTTAAACTAGCTTAAAGTTTTTCATTCTGGTCACTTTCACAGGAACTGCATGCACTAGAGTTTTCAAACTTTATTATTTGTATCTTGTATTCATGACATAAGGTTGTATCTCCGAAAAAACTTCACAAATGTATTCAGCATCATTAGACAACATCATACAGTCAGGTTCTACAACTCTTGCTTTTATTTTAACAGAATTATGGCCCCTTTATTTTTTAAAAATAGGCTACAGTTTTGTAAGTAAGCTTATTTTTCTTTTTTAAATTTCAATTGTTCATTACCCGCCGGGTCCCGGTATATATTACAAGTATCTGTTAGGCAATTATGCCCGTCTCATTCAAATCAGACCCTTTATCACGCTACGATACTCGACACTAGAAGCGGAGAGTATCAAGGCGTAATTAGGATTTGATTTTAATGAGATTGACAATTACGCCTTTCAAATTAGTTTCCCCAGTAGATAGACAAGGCCTCGAAAGTTCAGCTTCTGCCCCAGGAGGACTGTGTTTCTCATTTAGGTGTGTCACTACGTGATAAATACAACTTCACATGGATGATACTTAGATGAATACTTTTTAGATTTGCTAAAATTAGGTCTGCGGGACATCCAAGATGGCCGCCATTACCAAACATCGTCAAAACCTTAATTTTTTTGTCAAGAACCGCTCGACAGATTTTGACAGTTTTTCTTTTAAAATGACCGCCAATGGCTAGACTATCAATTTTGTTCAAATGAAGTCACCAGGGTCAAAAATGGTCGTGCCCGGTGGGGTCGGGAAACTGGAGACATGCACATAATTGTATTTGGCCTCATGGGTATGTTAAGAACCAGTGAATTAGGGATGTCATTAAAGGATGTGAAACATATCCACCATATCGATATATTGAAGGAAAAACGATGAAACATCTATGTACTGCTTTTGAATGGGTGTTGTAACATATCAGAACAATTGTACTGTTTGAAACAAATCTGTATATACTGAAAAAATTAAGTTTAGCAAGCCTTACATCTAGCTGAAATAAATGTAATGTAACTATATATTGTGAAGTATTTTAAATCATCGGCATGACTTAGGTTGATCTTCTTTTTAACCTACTTTTTGTATTCCAATGTATTGTAAATATCAGTTATCTCCCATTAAACATACTATTTCACATTTAAAAATACAAATAAGGTAAAGAGCAAGATTAAACATATAAATATTGAATCCCAGTAAGGGTGACGGTGTATATTGTCAACCTGAGGAAAATAATGTCAACCGAGGTGAAGCCGAGGTCCGAAGGTTGACAATATCCTCTGTCCCCCACTGGGATGCAATATTTATTTTACCGAGAAAAAAAAATGTTTTGATAACAATTTAAATACATGTATATGAGGAAAAATAAATCCCGATAAAAAATGTTTACATTATATCGACATGTTAACAATATAAGCAACATATCTTACCATCATCTTACGATTGACATAACTTCAACTGTATTTTAATAAGCGTCCACTGATTTCCAATTGCGCAAAGCGTGTCGTAATTGGAAAAACCCAAAACCTATTTTTAGCTCTACTGATCAGAGATTATGAAGTCTAGTTGATCCTAGCAAAAATTCATGTTGATGTGAAATGCAAGATGGCCACCAAATCTAAAAATAGATTTTAAAAAACAAGTTTGTAGCGACTACTTCTTGAAAACTCTTAAGTGATATTGATATGGGACTTTTTCTAAAATGATCAAAATGACATGATGTTGGTCCTTGTCGAAAATCGTTAAACATGGTTGCCAGCGGCCATCTTTGTTTACATTTAGTTATTTAATAAAAAATTGTAGCGACTAATCCTCTGAAACTGTTCAACAGATTTCCATGAAACTTCACAGGAATGTTGCTCTTGATGTCTAAATGATCCTAGCAACATTTCAGGTTGGTCGGAAATTCAAGATAGCCGCCACAGCTAAAAATAGATTTTCAAAAAAACAAGTTTGTAGCGAGTACTTCTTGAAAACTATGTGATATTGTTATTGGACTTTTTCTAAAATGATCAGTATGGAATGATGTTGATCCTTGTCCAAAATTATTTTGATGCGACGTTAAACATGGCCGCCAGCGGCCATCTTTGTTTACATAGAGTTATATAATGAAAACTTGTAGCGACTACTCCTCTGAAACTAGTTGACAGATTTTTCATGAAACTTCACAGGAATGCTGATCTAGCTATCAAAAATCTATCAGTAGAGCTTCACGGTCATTGACCTCTTGTTATACTTCCCTTGACGTCACAGTTGTGTATCAGTAAAAATTGTTTACCGGTGAACAGTAAAAAATGCTTCACGCTAAGGGTATGGGCAATTTATACAGGAGTGTAATTGTAAGGTATAATAATACAAAGCAACTGTTATCAAGTTATACAATCGACACTTTCCTTGCCATTATAAAGATATACATGCAAGGAACAAAAGTTTACCATTTGTGAAATTACCTCCCTTTACATTGAAAAAGAGCGAAATCACAATTTCTGTAAAACATGTAGATTACTGCATGTTGCTATTGTTTTCGCATATTTCTTTTGAGACTTATTCCCTTAATACAACTGATAATTATGTAAGTTATATTGCCCATGACCGCTTCTACACATATCCTAGAACCTGGTCCTCAGGATTTATATGTTATTTACTTGCTAAATTTATTTTTATCAGTATATCAAAATAACAATAAATTACCCTTTTTTACATAAATTTATTTGCTTGTGTCAGCAAAGAAATCGCGGTTTCAATTCAGGTTAAAAGTTTTGTTTTTATTAAAAATCGTTTCGAGATAAGTTCATTAAAAACAGAAAAGAAACTAACAAGACAACGGATACCATCCGTGCCTACACGCCTGTCGGGCATGTTTAGGGAAAACACTTCACAGCGACCTATTTCCGGTTTAACTAGTTTTCATGAGCATGGTGAGGAAACCCCAAAATAAAACTGTTTATTTTTGTTGTACATTTCTGTTCATTTCCTGAAAAGTGTATCCATTGTTTCCATCAATGAATACAGCCCTACTGTGAATGAACCTATACTTTTAATTGGCACATACATTATTATATGACCGAACGCCTGAATAGATCGAGTTTTGATAAACGGTTTTGTAGTGTAATGTTGTCATTATTTGGCGAGTTAGGCCAGAGTTTTTTATTTGTTGGTTTACGGGAGAGCCTGCCCTATTTTTGCCCAAATTAAAATCAAAATAAAATTTAATAAAATCCTGATTTTATTTTTATTGCCTTTCCGACTTCGAGTGTAATCATAGTGAAGAATTTGTTCAGGGAAGTTTGTTACCCATATATTTTCGTACCATTAAAAACGGTCTATTAAATCATTTTAGAATTATTTTATTTTTAGAATTTTGTGTTTCTGGGTTTCAAGAACCTCATTACTCAATGTCCAGTAAAACTTAGTTTGTTCTGAGAATGTAATGAGCTTTAAATTAACTGGTTTCATTGGTCCAGTTTTTATCACTGAACCAATCAGAATGCTTCATTCATATTTTGATTTGAGGGCTGGGGTGGCGCAGTCGGTAGCGCGGCGGATTTGTAACCGGAGGCCCCGGGTTCAATCCTCCGTGGTGCCACTGAGTTCCGTCGGTGTGTTCTTGGCAAGACACTTTCCATTAGCCTCGTCCGTCGGATGGGGACGTTAATCGGGTCTTTCTCCGATCACGTTAAAGAACCATAGGAATTTATTTGATAATAAGAGTAGGGCAGGTTCCCGGATTCCTATGTATCATTCCCCTCTCTCTGGGGCGGCTCTAAATAACCTATACTGTGTTGATGAGCCGTTAAACAACATTCAACAACATTCATATTTTGATTTGGTTGTTTCTATCATGACATCACTTTCTGGTATTATGACATCACACCCTGGTATTATGACATCACGTCATGCTATTATCATGCAACTCAGTGTGTTCTCAGAACTGAATGAGCGTTTTAATTGCTGTGACAAACAGATTAAGTATTGAGTAATAAGTTTCTTGAAACCAAGAATCACAAAATTCTAAGAATAAAATAATTCTAAAATGATTTAATAGACTGTTAGCAAATCAGAAGATAAGTAAACCAAACGGTTTTAAACTTTATACTTTGTTCACACAGTTTTGATATAATTATTCAGTTCTTCTGTTGTTGTTTTCCAAAAAAAACTGTCTCAAAAAGTTACTTTTATTTTTAATTTTATTATAGATTCATTATATATACTCGGTAAAAAAAGTTTTGGACCAGGGTATATAAAGTCATATAAAAATAAAACAGTAGTGGACAGAATTTAAGTATCTTTTTTTAGTAACCAAGGTCTACCCTACCCGGTTCCTTTGGTACCAGAAACATTAAATTCCAAACAAGATTTGATTTAAAAAAATATCGCGAACACACAAAGTGTCTGTAAAAAATGTTTCAAAGTCCATAAAAAGTAACAGTTACGGACACATTCGAGTAACCAATAAAAAATTAATATTTTTTCGCAAACTTTCATTGTAAACGATAATTATTGTTGATTGTTGATCTATTGTGACTTATCAACTGAGATAATAAAGGTTATGGTCGAATGTCAAGGTTCAGCGATCATTGTACGGGTTCAAACACTGCCATGGTCCAAAACTTTTTTTACAGAGTATATATAAATGCTGGTGTTAATTTTATTTTTATTTTGTCCTTACTACTGCAAATTTTTGAAAAATTTCCCGTAAACCAATAAATTAAAAAACTGGCCTTAGTTTTAAATGTAACATGTTTTTGTTCTTTACACACATATACCATACACACAATGAAAAGATATATGAAGAATATTTGTTGGTTTGTAGTGAACATAGGATTTAATTTCATCACTAAGTTTTAAATTCTCACTTCAAAACAAACACACATGTCATATTCTTTTTATTATATACCCACAACCTGGAAACTCATGCAGAAAAAATATTTGTTAGGCAATGTCAACAACACTATATTCCAGTGGGATTTACAGTGGATTCCTACTTGGTCCAAGTGGGATTTTTGTGTGGGACCCCAGTTTGCCCCAGCGTGATTTTTGGCAGGATTCACGTTTAGCGTGATTTTTGGCAGGATTCACGTTTGTCGCAGTGGGATTCCACCTGATCCCAGCAGGAACTTAGTGCAGCCCTACTGAAAATATAACTGGCATTCTCAGTGGCTTGTACAGCAATCATCCCTTTTTGAATTGCAATTAAAGTCTGGTAATATACAGTAGGTTGGAATCAATCTAACCTTTTGTGAGCTTTTGTAAATGGCGTTGGAAAAGAAACTTTTTAAATACCCTTGGTAAGTGGGATCAATCTAACTTTTGTGAGCTTTTGTTTTCATGAACATAGCTGTTCCTGAAGAGTTTTAACAACTTTAGCAATTTTGAAGGTGGCTGTTTTGCATGTTGTTCATGAATAATTTGTGAATTTTAATAGTTCATGAAGAACAATTCACTGTAACTCACTATAATTTTTAAAATACTTGATGGACTTCAATAATCTCTAACTCATTATCTTTGTTAAGAGATTTGCAATTTAATTATAAAAAAAAAGGCTTTTGAAAATATTAGGACATGTCAAAATGATCACAATTCCTGATAATTGACAGATTCAGTGAAATTATGGTAAGAAGCTTAATTCAAATTAAATAATTTACCGACAGATTTTTCAAAACTTCCAAAATGTCTCCTTTCATACTCTTTTTTCCAATCATTTCTTAAGTCAATATGGAGCACTGTGGTCAAGTGGTAGAGCTTCGGAACCATGATTGAAAAGTTGTGGGTTAATTTGATCCTCGCCATGACTATACATGTATGTGTTGTGTCCCTGAGTAAGACACCTTATATGCATTGTAACGTACTGGTTTAACCCAGGAACACATCTAGAGTGATTAAAATAAGTTCAGAGAGCTTTCATTACAATCAATGTAAAATAAATAAGTTTAAATTAATCTAATGATGCACATTCAATCGGATTTAAAAAAAGAAAGTGTTTTTTACATTTAAAAGGTAGTACCAGCAGTGAAACATATCAGTGATTGGGAAACAGTGATGGGGCTCAATACATGTGTAACTATATAAATATATAATAAAATGTGATCCTTATGAATACACACATTTTTATTTGTTTACATGTGGGAAAGAAAACGTGTCAGATCAGCAAGCTTGTCATTTGTCCCTTCAATAATAATATCATTAATATAGATCTGCTACTTTCCAACATAAATAAATTTCCAATTTAAGTAGCAACGTCTTGGGTTTAAAGTGCCATTTTTTTTATTTATAAAAAATTGTTGATCTATTTGTTACTTATTTCAGGCATTTTCATTTTAACATTGTGAGTTGTTTTTTTTTTGATTATATTGAAATGAGTGTATGAATACAATATTTTGGCATCTCCGTGTTTATCTTTTTAAAGGGAGCATTCATTCATGAGACAAGTTCTTTCTTATACTAATCCGCCCCACCGCCCCTTACATGACCTCCACTTTTCTGTGCTTTGCAGTGGATTTTTTGGCAGCATATGATATTAAATACGCCATTTGTGATGATAATGTAAGTTATTCTTTCATAATTGGGCCGAGATATGAATGCCAATATTATTTCATACACAATGTAAAAATCAAAGGGTAACACACACTATTACGGCAGTGAGCGTTTTGCAGTTGGGGCGGTATGAACTGTTGGGGAGTTGCCAAATTACACGGGTAGATAACAATCAATTAACACCGTTTAGTCACGTGATATTGATGTCGAGATTTGATAACAAAAGTAAATGTATGAGAACAAAACTAGCAATTTAACACATTTATACTGTATATCGTACAACGTTTTGCACATATTATGTTTAATAAATCTGTTTTTGAGTGATTACAGTTCATTATTTTAACATAACATATAGATTGAAATATAAATTACGCATCAAAATGAAGACCTATCGATAATCCTCGATTTTTACTATACGCTTGCGCTGAACCTTGTACATACAGTCAGTCGGAGACGTCAACTGTAACAACGTTCAAATGCTGAACTAGGTTCGAATCTGAGCAGAACCCAATCTTTTTTATTCTAATTATATTTTTTTTATGCAAAAAAGTTTGTTTAATTCATGCCCAATGGTCTTAAAAGGGGTACATCAGAATTTTTCTAGAAACAGCTTAAATTATAAAATTGTTCCAGTTCACGATATAAAACACTATCAATCAAAATGTGAAGCTAGAACCATTTTGTTAATGTCTAAAGTTTCAGAACACCATATAGCTAGGGTGGACTCGCACGTAATTTGCTAAAATTAACCCTGGTGCGTCACCTAGGATAGCACGTATTACTGTGCAGAATGAATTTCTTTGCATATAAAAGATTTTATAGGCTCATTATGTTTTGGTCATGTAGAATAAAATATTAATATTCGTCAATTTTAAATCGGACACCTATAGACCCCCATAAAAGGCCTGATGTACTCCCTTTTAGACGTGTGTGTGTGTATGTGTGGAGAGTGTGGGGGATTTTTTTAAAGATTTTTACGACTTTTATCTATGCGTCAATTTGGTAGAGGTAGAGGTAGACCTCATCTGTTTTGAAACAAACTCGTAGAACCACAGTCCTGCCGCGCGTTAGTGAGTAGCTGTCAAATATTATTCAATGTGCAAACGCGTAACAAGTGGGACTCGAACGTATGACTGTAGCATTGAGAGATATACATTACACAACAAGAGTAGATCTAAACGCAAATATGTTACCTTTTATTACAATTTTCAAATTACATGCAAAACTGATTGAACTGATTGAACTGATTGAATTATATTCTGTTAAGGCCAAAACACAACAAAGCAACACAAAAATGAAGGGGTAAAAGTTGTTGTGTCGAGGGTAAAAGCGGCGATTCGGTTGGGTGTTAGCAAACAAAATACTTTTTGTTTAGGCCTAAGGTAGTAAACGAAATTTACCGTGACTTTGATTATTGTCAACAAACGATTTGCCGACTTAAAAAAAAAATCCACGTAAAAATTACAATTAGTGATATGAATCGTGAAATTCTCAGTAGCGTTCACATACATGGTTGAAAAATATAACAACGAAATAATTGTGTATGAACATCATGTTCACTCCGAGTTGTGAGATTAAATCACAACGGTATCCCGAGAACAGTGGTACTCCGAGATGTGAGAATGAACTACAACGGTATCCCGAGACCAGTGGTATTCCAAGTTGTGAGAATAAATAACAACGGTATCCCGAGACCAGGGATACTCCGAGTTGTGAGATTAAAATCAAATGAGCACACAGATTTATAAGTTATGTTTTGTATATGTGTAGTCTGTATGTCTCTACTACAAGTTGTATGTAAAACATATGTTCTTTTAGTTGAAGGTCACACTTTTTGGAACACGAAAGCTTCAGGGAGAATTTGTCATTTTACAGTGACATTCCATGTTTAAATTTGTATATTATAAATCTTTGTGCAGCGGGGGATATGGCTGTCTTTCAGCTACACTCTGACTACTGACTACACTCGTGTTCATTTGATTTTAATCATACTTGCGTAGTAGGTCGATATCAATGCAAGGTTGTTTCCTATTTTAATTCAGCTATGTTGGTCAATGAATTACCTCCCCTTGAATTGGCAAAATTAGCTGTCTTGACCTTTTTGACGCTATATTCATTTCCAATGACTCAAACTTTGATAGGTGATGACTGGTGATGTTTTTTGATACACTTTAACACCTGTGAAGATGATGAAGCGTTTCGAAGTTTAATTTCATTATAACCAATCATTCCTTTTGTTCCCTTCTTTATTCCTGTATATACCTTACCTTATCTTGCTTTAATCGCCTTAGTTCCAGATACATTAAACAATGCATTGATGTATTATTACATGCAATGATGTATTGTTATTAAGAAGAGTTGACACATTTTCAGTCCATCCATGGCATGCGTGTTTGGAAAGAAACCTTCCATTACATGGATGCACAAATCATAGTTCACCATGCTCTCAGTACCGTCGGTACTTTGATTGTTTTTATTTTACCTACTCTTAGATATTAATTAAACATGTCATTCTGTTTTCTTTTCCATTCTTTTTTTTTTATATTTTGTTCCTCTCCTCCTACGGCACTTCTCTGTTTCGATGGTACGTAAAACGAATAATCAAAACATAAAGGCCTAAGTTACACATATAACCTATCGTAAGGGTGTAGATCTTTTTTTGTTAGGTTGGCTGTTTTTTTTTTTTTGGGGAGTGGGCGGCACTTCGATTATTTTTAAACGAATGGTATGACACAGTTGAAAACTCTAGTAGTTATTATATATACAGATTATTTAAAACTAAATTTGGCTTTGAGCGATACTTGACAGATACACCCGGTAAACTACTCAAGTATATGGTAAAGTTTAGAACAAGAAACCATAAGTTACCAATTGAAACTGGACGCTGGAATAAAATTGTGCATAATAACAGAGTCTGTACTTTATGTAATGAAGATATAGGAGATGAATACCATTACCTTCTAACATGTAAAAGACTTTTTTGAAAAAGAAATACTATAAAAAGCCGAATATACATACATTTTACAACATTATGAATTCAACAAACAAGAAAGATTTTAGGAAAGCGTGTGAATTTGTAAAGCAAATATTGAATAGATTCAAGTAGAAATGTATGCGTATATGTTATTATGAGATTTGAAAAATGTGTGTAAAGACTGAGTCATACGAGAGTGTGGCTGTAAATTACTTCTTCGACAGTGTGGTGAAAATGAACTATATATAAATGATAAATGCAGTTTTAAATTGCGAATATAATTTAGCTCCTCCAATAAATACTGTAAAGTAAATTCACTTGCTTTAAATCAGTCTAATAATCTATTGTTAATAATAAATAACTCATGTAAGAAAATAGCCTTGTACGATATATTCTATATGCATTACCTCATGTTTTCATGTATATGTATGAACTGAGTGAATAACAGATTTGTATTGTATTGTATTGATTAATTAATCCAGTATCATTTTGACGTTAACACAGCTTGCCTAAATTAGATAAACGGTTATACATTTGGGAGTTTTCCCCAAGTTTTCTTTGTTATTCCACCATACTATCAATATAAAGCGTGCAATATAATAAACATAAAGTAGCATTCAAAATTAATTTGCGTTGAATAGTTAAAATATTTTTTTAAAAATGCAAATGTGCAAGTGCTGTAGAAACGCTCGAGGTCTTAAGTTCAACTTTGCCTTTTATTTGTTAACTAGTAATATCTATTATTATTATTATTATTATTACTATTATTATCATAATTATTACTATTATTGTTATTATTATTATTTATTTTTTTATTATATAAAATGGTTTATACAAACATTTGTGGGAGTCGTTAACAACGTCGAGCACTCAAGTCTTATCACCTGAACCGTGACTTCAGTTTCAATATGTTCATATTATACTTTTTTCATATTTCAGTGGCAGTCCACGGCAACGCATGTGTCCATGGTGACGCCAGCATGTGTACCCATACGTGTCCAGACACGGAATCGAAGGTCTGTGAACATGGAATCTGCACATGTGGTCAGTACAGTTTTACTATTACTAATTATTGCTGTTGATATATCTCCTTTGGAGTAAGCAGTGACCATATATAAGCAGTCATCCGCATAACTAAAATTTTGAAATAAATTGAATGAAACTGAAATGTAATTAACACCTCTTATTTTCTTCATAATACAGAATCAGAATCAGTTTCATCAGCTAAATATCTGGGAGTTGCGATCTCATATGACCTATCCTGGAATAAACATATTGATTCAATGACTAAACATATTAATCAAACGGCTTTCTCAGACGAAATATTAAAGTTCAATCAGACAAACTTAAGTCAACAGCATACAAGACACGGGTCAGTTTGCGTAATGCTCCACTATCTGGACCCGTGCCCTAAATCAGTCGGATAGAATATGTTCCGACAGGAGCTGGTTGTTGGGGAAAATGCGATTTATTTTGCAATGAAAGCACACACACACACACACACACACACACACTACCGGTTGGATGGCATTGATCCGCAAGGTTTACATTCAATATTTACAATACGAAATAACCAGTGGTGGCGACAAAGCTCGAACCCGCATTTATGGATTCAGAGTCAAGCATGCTATCCTTAGAAATAAGTCGTGATGATTTCGAGATAGGCGTTGTACTAGCTGTCCTACGTACACATTCCTGAAACATATATCTTCTTTATTTCTTTACAGCCGTAGTATCTATGTGCAAGGACAAGGCTGACTGCCCAGCATGTGCAGATTTTACTGACCCCATGGGTAATACCCATCATCAGGAAGCACACTGTGTGGACCAGATGTGTACCTGTATGCCGCATATGCCCCCACATGGCGGCCACGGCGGTCGATAATGCACCATATGACGGTATTCATCACGTGACAGCGGCGGTCGAATGATTGTTCTCTTCATCAAAATAAAGAAATAATACAATGGCAAAACATGCCATTGTGATAACCTCTGTATTAATATATAAGAGTATTGAATGACAAACATGTGTCAGTTTTTCTCATCTAACAAGTACGTAGCCCCCGCGTAAGTTCACTTAATGTTAAGACCTCCTATATGATTGTCGCAGCAACGATCACTACACTAGCTGTACTCTGTTTGAGTCTAGTACTGTGTTATGCCAGCTACGAAATTGGAACGGGCATGCATATATTGTTACCATTGTCCGTCAATTCATACGCCTGGCCGTACGTCAGTACACGTGTACTAAACAAGTTTTATTTATTTATTGTAACGTTAAAGGGGTTGATGCACTATTTTCAAACACGATTTATCGCGTCATCGCGCCTTTTTACCATATATGGCATATTGACAAAATACATTTTAAAGCAAAGACTTAAAAGAAAATAATGCAAATTGATTAAAAATAAATTTACAGATGTAAAATGTATACATTGTATGCTGATTTTTCATTTGCAGTGCTTTGCTTTAAAACACAATTTGTCAACATGCCATATCTGGCTTGATGACGTCATCGTTCAAAGATGGCCGCCTCCTTTATGTTTCTTTGCAAATTTTCAATATGTCATATCTCCTTCATTTATCGTTTTCGTGGCGTTTTGATAATTCTTTCAGCTTTTTTCAAGCTTTTCATAGCCCTTTAAAATAAACCTGTTTGAAATAGTGCAACAACCCCTTTAAGTTCTTAGACACCATGGCAGATGCCAGAAGCCTTCAAACACCACATATGTTTACATATATGCTGTTTCATTTTGTTTGTTTACATTCAAGGTTTACATTCAAGGTTTACATTCAATATTTACAGTTAAGTTTTTAGCTCTACTGATCAGAGATCAGCAGAGCTTATGCCGTGGTGCGGCGTCCGTCGTCCGTCCGTCCGTCCGTCTGTCCGTAAACTTTTATTTGTAGCGACTTCACAGCTGAAACTACTGGATGGATATTCATGAAACTTTACAGAAATGTTGCCCATAAAGTCTAGTTGATCCTAGCAAAAATTCATGTTGATGTGAAATCCAAGATGGCCGCCAAAGCTAAAAATAGAGTTTTAAAATACAAGTTTGTAGCGACTTCTTCTTGAAAACTATAAGTGATATTGATATGGGACTTTTTCTAAAATGATCAGCATGACATGATGTTGATCCTAGTCAAAAATCGTTTTGATTCAACGTTAAACATGGCTGCCAGCGGCCATCTTTGTTTACATAGAGTTATATAGTAAATGTCCGTAAACTTTTATTTGTAGCGACTTCACAGCTGAAACAACTGGATGGATATTCATGAAACTTTACAGAAATGTTGCCCATAAAGTCTAGTTGATCCTAGCAAAAATTCATGTTGATGTGAAATCCAAGATGGCCGCCAAAGCTAAAAATAGAGTTTTAAAATACAAGTTTGTAGCGACTTCTTCTTGAAAACTATAAGTGATATTGATATGGGACTTTTTCTAAAATGATCAGCATGACATGATGTTGATCCTAGTCAAAAATCGTTTTGATTCAACGTTAAACATGGCTGCCAGCGGCCATCTTTGTTTACATAGAGTTATATAGTAAAAACTTGTAGCGACTACTACTCTGAAACTACTTGGCGGATTGTCATGAAACTTTACAGGAATGTTGCTCTTGATGTCTAATTGATCCTAGAAAAATTTCAGGTCGGCCGGAAATTCAAGATGGCCGTCACAGCTAAAAATAGATTTTTAAAAAATAGTTTGTAGCGACTACTTCTTGAAAACTATAAGTGATATTGATATGGGACTTTTTCTAAAATGATCAGCATTACATGATGTTGATCCTAGTCAAAAATCGTTTTGATTCAACGTTAAACATGGCTGCCAGCGGCCATCTTTGTTTACATAGAGTTATATAGTAAAAACTTGTAGCGACTACTCCTCTGAAACTACTTGGCGGATTGTCATGAAACTTTACAGGAATGTTGCTCTTGATGTCTTATTGATCCTATCAAAATTTCAGGTCGGCCGGAAATTCAAGATGGCCGTCACAGCTAAAAATAGATTTTTAAAAAATAAGTTTGTAGCGACTTCTTCTTGAAAACTATAAGTGATTTTGATATGGGACTTTTTCTAAAATGATCAGCATGACATGATGTAGATCCTTGTGGAAAATTATTTTGATTCAACGTTAAACATGGCTGCCAGTGGCCATCTTTGGTTACATAGAGTTATATAGTAAAAACTTGTAGCGACTATTCCTCTGAAACTACTTGACGGATGTTCATGAAACTTCACAGGAATGTTGCTCTTGATGTCTAGTTGATCCTAGAAAAATTTCAGGTCGGCCGGAAATTCAAGATGGCCGCCACAGCTAAAAATAGATTTAAAATAAATAAGTTTGTAGCGACTACTTCTTCAAAACAATACGAGATATTGATATGGGACTTTTTCTAAAATGATCAGTATGACATGATGTTGGTCCTTGTCGAAAATTGTTTTGATTTGACCTTAAACATGGCTGCTTTGTTTACATAGAGTTATATAATGAAAACTTGTAGCGACTACTTCTTTGAAACTACCTGACGGATTTTCATGAAACTTCACAGGAATGTTGCTCTTAATGTCTTATTGATCTTAGCAAAATTTCAGGTCGGCCGGAAATTCAAGATGGCCGCCACGGTTAAAAATAGATTTTCAAAAAACAAGTCTGTAGCGACTACTTCCTGAAATCAAAATCAATCAGTAGAGCTTCAAGGTCATTGACCTCTTGTTTATTAAGACAACTGAAGCCGTAAGTCTACATGGTATCAGTATGTTGCAATCAAAGGTATGTCAATATGAATGACCTGACCTACTTTTTACGCTTCATTTATTTACATTAAAAGATTGTTTTTAAGTCCATAACTTAAATACCAAAAGCACCATACACTCTAATTACATCTATATGACAGTATTATGTTTTGACATTTACATACTTTTTGAATTTACATTTATATTGTTACGCCCCCCCCCCCCCCCCCCCCCCCCCACACACACACACCCACCCACCCCCCGGTTGAGCATATAGTCGCCACAGTGTCCGTCCTTCTCTCCGTCCGAATATATATCTCTAGAACATAACTTGAAATGGGACTGGAATGATACTTCACACACTGATATATAGACTGGCATTAATCCTTATAACCTTTAACTATTATTATAGAATTTCTTTATCACTGAAAGATGTTATAACCCTTTAACTATTATTATAGAATTTCTTTATCACTGAAAGATGTAAATATCTCCACTTATAACTTTTATGGTTTTATCTGAACATTAAGGACTGGAGAAATCCATTCAACGACCGGACAGCCGAGTGGCTGGTAATTTATCATGTAACATCAATGTGGTCAAGCTGATAGCGTGATGATCAGCAGGGTAATTAGGTTACAGTTATGCCTTTACAACAAGAGCCATAAAGTTCATATACTTAATGCTAGTAAAAAGATCAGTGGAATGTAGTCCCAGAGTGCTAGTTAGGCGTAATATAAATATTCACACAAACATGGGACCTACAAAGCATGTAACACGGATACAACTGAAAGTAATTAAATATCCATGTACATAATGTGAAGAAAGTATTCTGAATTCAAAGACTCGCTTGAAACTCTTTATTGATGATGTAAAAACAACAACACGCCATTGTCTTTTGATTGAACGACTTCTCAATAAAACTGTACCAAAATATGACTTTATAAATTCAGCCATGAAGAGAAACAGAACTTGAAATGAAATAAACAATTTTATTTTTTAATTTGTCCAATTTTATTATTTTTAGTATAATTTATAGACTGATACCAGTCTAACTGATAGAGGGCAATAAGAGAAAGTGCAGCGCGCACGTGTGTGTGTGTAGTTCTAAGGTTTATAGTCCGTCCGTCAACGAACACGTCAAGGTATACCTGACGCGATGGGCACAATATAGTCTGGACTTTAGTGCAGCGCGCACGAATCATACGGTCCAATATATAGAGGATCTTACATGAGAACTCATTCCGAATGATTATTGAATTTATTAAACGAGTTGGCAAAATGATATAATGATAGGCTTTTGCCGAGCATTATAAAAGCCTAGCATTATATCATTATTGCTAACGAGTTTAATAAAATTCAATAATGAATGAATGAATGAATGGTGTTTTACGGCACGTCGACACATAAATAGGTCATATTGTGCGCAAAAAAATATGAAAATGAAGTATTAATTAAAAATTAATGTAAATATATAAAGATAAAACTATTAAAAAATAAGGGATGATCAGGTGTAATATAAACTATGTATGTAAATCAACAAATGCCCGTCAACGGGTATATAAACAAGTAAATATATATAAGAACACATTACAATGATTTATATAGTCTGATCTCTTTCAATAATGAATGAACGAATGTTAGATTCTATTTATCACATAACTCACACATCGACTTTTATTACATTTTGCCTGTCGCTTTAACACGCGAAAACGACAGAAGTAAATGGCCTTTTATCATGTTTATCTGAAAGTAAAATATTTATATAGTAAAGTACATGTATTGTTTGGGGCGCTTGTTTCAGCCAAATGTTTTTCTGAAGTAACTTGAGCAATTTAAATAATACGTACATCAGCTATATATCATTAGAACTGGCATTTTTAGTGGTAAATAAAACTACTTTACTTTTGAAAATTGGTTGAGAAATAAATATTTTACAGCCAAAATGATTTTTTGATGGGGTTTTCCTATGTACATTCCTTGTTGGCGGGACAGCAGAAAATTAAGAAATGTCAAATAACTTCAGTAATCTTTCATATTTTGCTATAAAACTTTCCGGGTGTCTTAATTTACTGATATCCAACAATTTAAAACCATTCTTTGATACAATTTCTAAAAAAACATATTTTGAAATTTTTCATGCAGCAGAATTTTGCATTGAAAATGACCCATCAAAAACAGCTTTCGCACATGAAAATTTTATTTTTCAACCGATTTTGAAAAATAAGGTATTTTTATTTACCACTAAAAATGTCTGTTTCACTGATATACAACTTATTTAGGTAGTAGATTAATTTTATCTTAAAAGTCCAAAAAACCTTTGGCTGAAACAAGCGCCCCAAACAATAGTGTGTTGTCTGCTTCTCAAATACTATAAGGGCTTACAGCACCACACTTGATATGCAAGTTCTTAAGCAAAAAAGCACGTGCTGGAGGAAAGGGCAGATAATAATATTTTAGTTATCACACTTTCTAGTTTATTTTAATGTCTAAATATCGTAAAATGTATGTCACCTACTCCTCTTAAACAAACCTCTTAAACTATAAGAGCAGGCACACCAAGATCACTAGCAATACATCTTCTGTACGAAGCAAAGGCAGAGTGGTAAACGCATGACGTGGTCCCGCCTTAATTCCATTAAGCGATGGGAAAGCTTATATTAGCAGGGTTTTAAAACGACTATTTCGACAATAAAACCTGATTTATTTAAATGCGGTAACCTGTTTAAATTACCTACAGCATGTTTTAATTTTACAATATGCAAACTGTTTAAGGCGAAATTAAAGGGTCCTCCAAATTGAAATAACATTCCTTTGTATTACAAAGATAATGATTAGCAGTTTCTAAAAATACTTCGGTCAAAATCGTAAACCTATTCGTTCATCGGTAAATCACGAATCCATACGGCACATTTGCCCCTAATACACACCTGTCACGGAAACGTAACTGAGGTTTCACGGAAACAGCCGAATGGAAAAACCCCGTTGACGTCACGCATTACCTATGGTTCGTTAGAAACCAAAATGGCGGACAAAAACCAAGTAAACAATGCGAGCGACGTGGACAATCAACATTTTGTGTACCCCATCCACTTTGATTCTGAGCGTATAAAGTATAAATGAAAACAATAAACGAATAATACAAATAAACTCATGATATTAGATTTTTCAATGTCTTCATCCTGTGACTGTGTCTCCGTCTGTGGGTCTGCAAATCGGAGAATCGGTGAATTACGTCAGGTTTCAGCATTGGTTTTAAGTTTTGATACCTACTGTATTTACTCAATGAGTCCGGACACTCATTAATTCCGGACACCTAATTAATTGAAGAAGATAATAAAACTAGTGCTCGGACATATTAAGAAATCAATCTTATTTCAATAGTTTTGATGCTTTTATAAATTCGGACATCGGGAAAAGATGAATTATTCGCCGAAAATGATAGGTTAAAATTATTTCATACCCCAGCCAACCGATTTCGCTTCTTGGAGAAGGGGTTGGATTGGGTATGACATTTAATATTCGAACCACGTAATGAAACCCCAACAAATTCATGCTATTTTCGTTAACGGTCTTCATCATCATCCGTGCATTGTTTCAGGTGCTACTTGAGTGGTAGCCGAAAACAACGTTGTATTATCGTTTAATGTAGTCTAGCACATTTAGCGTATAATTTTAACATTTAGCGATGCTACAAACGTAATTTTATATACATAGAACTTGGGACATTTTCAAAAAATGGAGAGATAGCTGTCCTTGACATTACGTCTTTTTCTTGTTTGATTTATTTATGCATATATAATTTACAAATTCAAAGAAAAAAATAACAATAACAGTGCAGTTTAAGAATTGTATATGGTAATCTACAGATGTTTCGTTGTCCCACGGTGGTGATACACATTAATCTTTTATAAAAGAAGGTGGTATTTTGTTGAAGTGTGTTTCAGGTTAACTCGATTATTGTGTTCACTTAACATGTATATAATAAAACAATTGCCATCTGTAATTTTTTCATGAAAAGTTACCAGTGTATATACTGTCCCACGGACTTGTGTCCGTGATGTTACTTTTATATAAACAATGAAATTCGAGTAATCTCCTCGCAGTATAGTTATTCTGGCAAATAACGAATCCTCCCACAGTTTTAACTTCCATCTTAAAGATGACCGAGTGTTTTTTGGATACATTTTTATTTTTATTGATGTATGTACAAAAGGTTAAGTGAGTGTCTTTGCGTATTCGTTTGTCATGTCTGTGAAGTTACCAGTATTACAGACAAATGCAATCTGATATTAAATAAAACATAATACTGTACAAACAATTGTCTTGCAAAAATAATCAATGTCCCGGGGAGCATTTGTTAATTTCTTTTGTTCATTTCTTAGAAAATGTCATTGATGTTACTGTCTTTGGCGTTACCAAAAATGTTATAACATCATATTCATCATTTCATAACAGCAAATACATGGTATTGGTATTACTGGATTAAATTAACTTTACAGAAGTATTACGCAATTATCTGATAAAAATTCATTCTTGATATGAATGTAAACAGGGTTGGAATATGTATCAATACAGTTCATACTGAATTAAAGCAAAAAGTAACAGCACAGACACCTGAGGTAACATCAATCACAACCAGTTTATAACATCAAGACATTTTTTTGAACATATGCATTATATGAGCAGCATATATAATTATGTCTATGTAATGATGTTTAAGATGTATTTAAACATGCCGTCGAAATGTATCGTGCACTATCTCTAATAAATATAACTGAGTGTATGACCGTAATAGCCAATCTCGCAAAGTATGATTAAGATAACATCATATACACATACAGCAACATTACAGACAATTGTACTATAGCACAATCACAGGTTTTCATGTAAAATGTTTTGTTCTTTTTGTTTTTAAACAATATGTGAACGTGTTATAAGCTTCCCAAAAATAACACCACAAAAAAACTACAGTCATAACTTTGATGCAAAACTGATAAAAACTCTGGAGTTGTCCTTGGTGTAACACAATGTGTCATTGATGTTACCCAATTGTACAATAACACAAGTGAACGTCTTGAAAATAGTAACGGTTTCCTTTGTTTTAAAAACAGATGTGCACACGTATCATGCATCACAAAATGTTGCCATTAATCGTATACAGTCATAACTGTGATGCAAAACTGAGACTAAGTCTGGAGTTGTCTTTGGTGTTACAACATGTGTCGTTCATGTTACTAGTTTTCACAACAACACGAGTTTTACGATTTGAAAATACGAAATGGTTTGATGTTTGTATTAAAACAGATATGCAATGTTACATTCGTTCCCAAATGACGACTCTACACGTATACCGTGTTACCGCAGTGTATGTGGTGTTACCTACGGTGTCCTTTTAGGGCCATGTTACCATCGCATCTTACCATCGACCATCGACTAGGTCGATGGTAAGATGCGATGGTCGATGGTAAGATGCGATGGTAAGATGCGATGGTCGATGGTAAGATGCGATGGTCGATGGTAAGTTGCGATGGTAACATGGCCCTAACAGGACACCGTAGTACCCTACTTATTTGTGATATAGTGGTACAATTGATATGGTCATGTATTGAAGTTTGCCATTTCTATTTGAAATGTTATGGTTTGAGATAATTCAAATAGTATTTAGGGCAAGATAATGCTTAATATTTTTTGTTTGTTATTTAAAAAAATCATGGGAAAAAAGCAAATTTTTACGGAATTTGTCACTTTTAACAATGATAAAGAGACAACTATCCCAGATTTAGTTTTGATGTAAACACAGTAATGTATGAGTCACATTAGTATGATATTTGAATTTATACTTTGGTTTTCACCGTTTAAATTTATCAAACAAGTTTGATAACATCACAGGCGCATGGCAAGGGTTGTTGCTGCTTTAAATAGTAATAAAACATTTATTTGAAAGCGCTGTGTTTGCATATTCTACGTTTTGACTGTCTACATCCTCGTTTATGCTGTAGTTTAAATTGACGCGTATTCGTTTTGCATTTTTGTTCCCAATCTGATCTCTCCATTCCATTTTTAAGTTAGACTAAAGTATCGTGCTATTAATTTTAAAACTGAATGTAAATACATAGCCCCATTTAATGTCCTCTGTTATCAATTCCCCATATTTTGAACTTATGGTTTAAAATGTAGATCAGAGCGCTGCCTATATATTGCCTGTATGAATGTCCCAAATGGATATTCACTTCACGATCCAGCAGTCAAGATGAAGGTCGTATTATGTTTGGCGGTGTTCGCTCTTGTCGCAGGTAGGAAATACTGAACATTTTACAAGATATATATAACATAGAGATTATTTACCTGCTGGGATCGATTATAGAATAATCCTTCACGAGATGGTAGACGTGTGGTTCTTTTCACGAACGAGCGTAAGCGAGTGAGTAAAAAAACAACACACGCCTACAATCGAGTGAAGGATTTCCATATAATCGATCACAACAGTTAAATAATGTATTTATTACATTTTTAATCAGATTATGTATGATTTTAACCAGAATTATTCGCTTTATTTAGCGTTATCGGCGGATGACGTCGACGTTACCAACACGTTATTGACGTCATAACTCAACGTCGCAGTTAGTTATTTTTGTGTTCGGAGTTAGTTATTAATATTTAGCGATTATGAATATTCTTTCACTGAGAAATCCCAATCTTTCACCCATAGAAATGTAATAAAAACAATAACAACGCATTAATTAGATTACAAAGAAAGAAAATGGAACATTGCAGTTAAATTGTTCTGCATATTAATTATTCAGACATATGTTTTTAAAACTAGGCACCGGGACCTCGAGACTACTGGGCACGAATTCATAAAGCTTCTTAGCAATAACGTAACTGGTCAAAACTTATCTATATTTTAAACACCTTTTTCTATTGTTTTAAGTCATCCTCTTTATAGTTTTAATATTGCTATAGCTTAGCTGTAAATCTATCTTAAAATAGACGCCGTTTAGTGTCGCCCAGAGGTTGAGAAGGACATTTGAAAATATGTAAAAATCCTTAATTCTGACTTAAGTAATATTTGCTACTTCAGTTGCTTTATGAATACGGGCCCTGTTTTATATCATTGAAGAGTAGAATATGTTCTTACGCACATTTTGTGTAAATTACATTTTCAACTGTTTTCCACTTTTTCTTATATTTAAAGGGACGCACGGCAATCTTGAAATATTTATTCCACATTTAAAATTACACTTCGGATTATTAATCAATCCAAAATCGTTTTGACTTTAAACTGCTTGCATAAATTAGTTAAAAGGCATTTAATTTAGGATTGTTTTCCCAAGTCGTCTTTCTAATTCTATCATATTATTATTATAATAAACATAAAGTAATGCATAAAATTAGTTTGCGTTGAACTGTTCAAATATTTATAATGCAAATGTTAAAACACGACGGCGCGAGTTCAAAATTGTAAGTGTATTCTTGTACGTAGAATCTTCTTCAACGTATTCTTTATAACTTTGTAAACACATGTATACATTACTGCATGGGAGTCAATGACAACGTTGCACGCTCAACCCGAAGTCCTATCCTTGATTCCAGTTTCAGTATGTTCCCATTTCAGTGGCAGTCAACGGCAACGCATGTGTCCATGGTGACGCCACGACGTGTACACATTCGTGTCCAGACACGGAATCGAAGGTCTGTGAACATGGAATCTGCACATGTGGTCAGTACAGTTTTACTGTTAGTAATTATTGTGATATCTCCGTTGTTGATAGATTAACACAGTGGCAATACGAATGGCATTTGAACAATATTAATCAATGTGGCGCTCTACTAGTGCATAAAATACACGTCTACGAACGGCGAGACGATACTTACATATTTTGTGAATGCAAAGTCGATAGATACAATATAAACAGCTTTAACTAGCCAGACAAATTAACTGGAGTGTCGAATTAAGAGTTACTCATAATTCATTTTACGCATATTCAATCACGGGTATTTTAAGAACTAACCCGTCAATAAACCTTACAACTGGCACATATACATTAGTATATGGCAGAGTTTCGATTAACGGTTTTAGTGCTATTTTTCCTTATTGATCGGGTTAGTTCCTTTAAAGTCTCGCCTAGTTATAAATGCATACTTCGCGGGTCCCTGAAAGCACAGACATTCAGTACGATAATAACGGATATAGAGAAGAAGAGATATAGCTACAGTTTAATATGTATATATATATGTCAAGGTCAGATTTGATACTGTTCCGTACCTACATTTCACTCAGCGATTGTGTCAGATAATCATATACATTATTCTTTGTTTCTGTACATTGGTATGCCCTACTTCCTTGGAAATTGTCGAAATGGTTCAGAGTCGGTGTGGTTAAGTAGTAAAATGGTTCAGAGTCGGTGTGGTAAGTAGTAAAATGAGTCGGAGTCGGTGTGGTAAGTAGTAAAATGGTTCAGAGTCGGTGTGGTAAGTAGTAAACTGGTTCAGAGTCGGTGTGGTAAGTAGTAAACTGGTTCAGAGTCGGTGTGGTAAGTAGTAAAATGAGTCAGAGTCGGTGTGGTATGTAGTTAACTGGTTCAGAGTTGGTATGGTAAGTAGTAAACTGGTTCAGAGTCGGTGTGATATGTAGTAAAATGAGTCAGAGTCGGTGTGGTAAGTAGTAAAATGAGTCAGAGTCGGTGTGGTAAGTAGTAAACTGGTTCAGAGTCGGTGTGGTAAGTAGTAAAATGAGTCAGAGTCGGTGTGGTATGTAGTAAACTGGTTCAGAGTTGGTATGGTAAGTAGTAAACTGGTTCAGAGTCGGTGTGATATGTAGTAAAATGAGTCAGATTCGGTGTGGTAAGTAGTAAAATGAGTCAGAGTCGGTGTGGTAAGTAGTAAACTGGTTCAGAGTCGGTGTGGTAAGTAGGAAAATGAGTCGGAGTCGGTGTGGTATGTAGTAAACTGGTTCAGAGTTGGTATGGTAAGTAGTAAACTGGTTCAGAGTTGGTATGGTAAGTAGTAAACTGGTTCAGAGTCGGTGTGGTAAGTAGTCAAATGCGTCAGTCGGTGTGGTATGTAGTAAACTGGTTCAGAGTCGGTGTGGTAAGTAGTAAAGTGGTTCAGAGTCGGTGTGGTAAGTAGTAAAATGAGTCGGAGTCGGTGTGGTATGTAGAAAACTGGTTCAGAGTCGGTGTGGTAAGTAGTCAAATGGTTCAGAGTCGGTGTGGTATGTAGTAAACTGGTTCAGAGTCGGTGTGGTAAGTAGTCAAATGGTTCAGAGTCGGTGTGGTATGTAGTAAACTGGTTCACAGTCGTAAAATGGTTCAGAGTCGGTGTGGTAAGTAGTAAACTGGTTCAGAGTCGGTGTGGTAAGTAGTAAAATGAGTCAGAGTCGGTGTGGTATGTAGTAAACTGGTTCAGAGTCGGTGTGGTAAGTAGTAAAATGGTTCAGAGTCGGTGTGGTAAGTAGTAAACTGGTTCAGAGTCGGTGTGGTAAGTAGTCAAATGGTTCAGAGTCGGTGTGGTATGTAGTAAACTGGTTCAGAGTCGGTGTGGTAAGTAGTCAAATGGTTCAGAGTCGGTGTGGTATGTAGTAAACTGGTTCAGAGTCGGTGTGGTAAGTAGTAACATGGTTCAGAGTCGGTGTGGTAAGTAGTAAACTGGTTCAGAGTCGGTGTGGTAAGTAGTAAAATGAGTCAGAGTCGGTGTGGTATGTAGTAAAATGAGTCAGAGTCGGTGTGGTATGTAGTAAACTGGTTCAGAGTCGGTGTGGTAAGTAGTAAAATGGTTCAGAGTCGGTGTGGTAAGTAGTAAAATGAGTCAGAGTCGGTGTGGTATGTAGTAAAATGAGTCAGAGTCGGTGTGGTAAGTAGTAAACTGGTTCAGAGTCGGTGTGGTAAGTAGTAAAATGAGTCAGAGTCGGTGTGGTAAGTAGTAAAATGAGTCAGAGTCGGTGTGGTATGTAGTAAACTGGTTCAGAGTCGGTGTGGTAAGTAGTAAAATGGTTCAGAGTCGGTGTGGTAAGTAGTAAACTGGTTCAGAGACGGTGTGGTAAGTAGTAAAATGAGTCAGTCGGTGTGGTATGTAGTAAACTGGTTCAGAGTCGGTGTGGTAAGTAGTAAAATGAGTCAGAGTCTGTATGGTATGTAGTAAACTGGTTCAGAGTCGGTGTGGTAAGTAGTAAAATGAGTCAGAGTCGGTGTGGTAAGTAGTAAACTGGTTCAGAGTCGGTGTGGTAAGTATTCAAATGCGTCAGAGTCGGTGTGGTATGTAGTAAACTGAGTCAGAGTCGGTGTGGTAAGTAGTAAAATGAGTCAGAGTCGGTGTGGTAAGTAGTAAACTGGTTCAGAGTCGGTGTGGTATGTAGTAAACTGAGTCAGAGTCGGTGTGGTATGTAGTAAACTGAGTCAGAGTCGGTGTGGTATGTAGTAAACTGAGTCAGAGTCGGTGTGGTAAGTAGTAAAATGAGTCAGAGTCGGTGTGGTAAGTAGTAAACTGGTTCAGAGTCGGTGTGGTAAGTAGTCAAATGCGTCAGAGTCGGTGTGGTATGTAGTAAACTGGTTCAGAGTCGGTGTGGTATGTAGTAAACTGAGTCAGAGTCGGTGTGGTAAGTAGTAAAATGAGTCAGAGTCGGTGTGGTAAGTAGTCAAATGCGTCAGAGTCGGTGTGGTAAGTAGTAAAATGTCTCTAAGAAGAACGTAGGAAAAGTTTTCTTGAGTCGCTGTAGTAAGTAGTATAAGGCATTTGAGTAGTTGTGGCAAGTCAGAAAAAGTCTCTGATTTTATGTTATAAGTAGAAAAACTACTAGAGCTGTCCTATTTACATACTTCTAACGTTTAAACCTGGAACATATAGTTTTTTTTTATTTCTTTACAGCCGTAGTTACTGCATGCTCGGACAAGGCTGACTGTCCAGCATGTCCAGAAGTTACTGACCCCCATGGTAATACACACCAAGAGGAATCACACTGTGTGGACAGGGTGTGTCAGTGTTTGCCCCCACATGGCGGCCCTCCACATGGCGGACCCGTTGGTCGATAGTGCATCACATGACAGTATACATCCACGTGGCAGTGGCGATCGAATGAATGTATCTATTCGATAAATAAATAAGACAACGTCACTTTTATTGATAACCCTTGTATTATACTGTAATATACTGAATGTCAACAAAACAACAAATTATGACAGTTTTTCTTATCTAAAAGGATGTAGCCCCGAGTTAGTTCACAAAATGTTCAGACCTCATTTTTTAGATTGCTGTAACAATGACCACCACCTTAGGTGTACCATTTGGGCGTTATAGTACTGTTTTATGCCAGCTACAGAAGTGGAATGGGTAAATATTATTACCATTTGTCCGTCCATTCATCCGTCCGACCATATGGCTGGCCTTACGTCAGTATATACGAAAAGGTTTAACATTCACATTTATTGTACCGTTAATTTCATATAAACCAGAAGCCAGAAGCTTTCTAGTGCATACAATACACGTCTACGAAAGGCGAGACTTTTTGATCTATAACAGCTATAAACGTCCGTATGCAAAAAAACACCATAGACGCCAAATAAATGAGACTAGAAGCTTTCAACATCACACAAGTTAAAGCGATGTTATAAATCTTATCCATATATACTTTAAACGGCATTTTATTACCGGTATTTGTATTATTTGCAGAATAACATAGTCGGATACTCATGGATGATTCGCGTTGATACTTTCGCTTTGAATGGAGTGATAACGTAATCAATCGAAGATGAGGAAACTGTTAATGTTCCATCTATTTCTTTGAACCATTTCACGTTTTAAAACAAATTTTATTCTCAAAAGTGGTTTCTAACACCATGACTTATCACTCGATAAAACCGCGGTCGCTTTCTTAATGGTGAATACTTCTCTTCATACTATACTTAAAAAAAACACGAAAAAGGCTGAAAGAATTATCAAAATATCCTAAATACTGGAGATATGATCTTTCAAAAAGTTGCATAAATTCTCAAACGGAGGCAGCCATCTTGGATTGATGACGTCATCGCGCCTTTTTATCATGTATTGCATATTAATAAATATAATTTGAAACAAAGAATATCACTGCAAATACATGTAAAACGTATAAAGAGCATAAACAGTATAAATATTTTACTTTGTATTTATAATTTAATACATAAAAGGCGCAATGACGTCATCATTAAAAGATGGCTGCCTCCATTGGAGTCTTTTTGCACATTTCAAAAGGTCATGTCTTCTTTTTTTTTTACGGTATTTTGATATTTTTTTCAGCTTTTTCCATGGTAAAAACCATGGAAAAAGCTGAAAAAATTATCAAAATATTTTTACCATGGAAAAAGATCAAAATATCTTTTATCAAAAGCCCTTTTAAATGAAACTACACGTATAGTTTCAAAATAGTGCAAAGTCCCCGTCAACCCCAACTGAACACGTATGGTATGATGCACTTATTAAAGTAGCTATTCCGCCAACAACAACCAATTTTTACAACATATGTTCACGTTTCTATACATACTGTCGATGAGGAATATATATAATTTACCTATTTTGAGAATCTAAATTCTATAGACACAATATAAAAGGCTTTACCCAGCCAAACCAAACCAAACCAAACAAAAAACGTGGAAATTCCACGAAAACCAGCTTTTCCATTTGAAATGCTATTACACTACCGGTAAGATGAAAATGAAGTAACAGTTTTTTCTACAAAAAAACATCAAATGACATAAATGAAGTTGTTGAAGTGTACAATATGGAATAAATAGAATGACATGTGAATCACAAACATTAATGCATACACAGTAAAGGAGGACAGCAAAGAAAGAAACGATTTGTTAGTAAGGCAAATATAAGCAAGTTTCGATGAATTATCTAATTTCTAAGTTAAGTAATTGAGTGGATTTTTTTTCCTATTTTTAATAACAGTGACGTTGAGCCCGGTGGTTGTCAAATGCAATCCCAAGCTTCCTTTCCATATGAGGTACCTACACAGCAAGTTTCGTTCCCAACTAAAGTTATTGAGCGGAGACCGTTTTTCTACTTTTAGCAACAATGACCTTGACCCCAGTGACCCCCAAAGCGATGAAATGCAATCCCAAACTTCCTCTAGATATAAGCTACCTAGATAGCAAGTTTCATTCTAATATATCATTCCTTACTTAAGTTATTGAGCGGAAACCATTTTCTATTTTTAGTAACAGTGTACTTGACCTTGACCCCAGTGACCCCAGTGACCCCAATGCAATCCCATTCCTTTCTATATAAGTTAAATACCCTGCAAGTTGCATTGCAATACCTCATTCCTAACAAAAGTTATTGAGCGGAAACTAACAGTTTGAAGCCGCACACCTGCACGCCCGCCAAACGACATAACCTGTCAAACGACATAACCCACCAACGACATACACCAATCTAATCAACAGAGTTTTCCAAAGAAAACCTAATTAAAAACTGGAGCGTCGAATTAAGAGTTACAAACTCGTAATTCATTCCATGTAGATTCAATCACAAGTATTTTAAGAACTGGTAAATAACCCTATACTTTTAATTGGAAAATATACATTATTATATGGCCTGAACACCTGGCTAGAGTTTTGATAAACGATTTTGTAGCTTGATTTCCCCACTATTTGGAGGGTCATTTTTTTAAGGCACACATGTTTACTGGCGAAACCCCGTACAGAGCAGCAGTTACGTGATGCTTTAGTGCAAGAATGGTACAACATTCCACTACGGGTCATTGCCGACATTATTCTTTACATGAAACATAGATGTCAGGCTGGCACAGATCCAAGAGAAGGCACCAGATATTGAATGTGTGACTTGACTTTAGATTGTGATTGGACTTCCGGTTATCATATCATTTTATTATTTTTACAGCATAAATAAAACAAGATACTCCAGTATTGCATGGCAATACATGATGTCCCCTACCGGTCAGATGTTTGACAGTAAATGTGTTTTGTTGGACCAGACCAAACAAAAGGCTATGATTTAGACAAATAACAAAGGCATGCTACATTTCGCAACCTTAACAAAACAAGTTTGAGTACATAATCTTCCTTACAAATTTGTAAAGGATATACCGCACTTTATTTTATTTTTTTAAATCCAGTAAGTTTATAAACACATTAAAAATATAATATAATACAACAAGTAATAAAAAATACATAGGCAAAGAATTAACATCAATTTCAAGTCATGTATTAATATATAACTCTATTTGAAGGGAAGTAACTATCGAATATTTACTGAGTATAAAGATAGATGCATTAAGCTCCCTTATTCAGCTGTATAACTAACGACTGAATTCTGTTACCATAACAAAGAAGGATGAAAATATCGGACAGGGAAAGCAGCATTCAAGGACGACAGTCAACCACAAAACACAAAAACAAACACGCAAACAGACAAACGAAAAGGCAAAATTAATAAAAAATGCAAACGACATCACAAACACAAAAGGGTTGACAATAGGGCTACCGCCTTGGAACGGTCAGTGGCAAAGTAGGCCACTGGGGGTTTAAACCGGTTCTAGGGTTCTAGGGTGCACCAAACATCACACTTACTTTCATCCAATTAAAACAGGACAGTGTAAATAAAGAAATCCCCGCCATGATCTAATGTCTAACCAACAAGGCAGCATCAATAGGCAATATAAGTAAAACACAAATATGCTCGTGTAAATATAATACAAAAAAACAATAGCCTAGAAAGCCACAATGAAGGTACTCAATGACTTGGCAGAAGCCAGAGCAGTAAGAGAATACACCATTAATGGCACGACAAGAAAGATCATGGACAAAAACCACAATTTTGGCCAAATCACCAAAATGAAATTGTGTGTAAAATCTCCATATGCCTACCTGTATGTACCACGTTTTATTACAATAACTTTTATACTTTTCAAGTTATAGCATGATCCTATTTTGTGTGCAATTTCTTTACTATTTGGTTGCCACAGCAACCATAATTTTAACAACAAAATTAAATAACGTGCATAATCTCCTTATGCCCCTCTACCATATGTAAATGATTTCATGAACATATCTTTTATTCTTTATAAGTTATTGCAGGATCCAGTTTTCCGGACCGATATTATTTTTTTTTACTATTTTGTTGCTATATTTGGCCATATCAACAAAATTAAATAACGTGCATAAACTCCTTATGCCCCTCTGCCAGGATCCAGTTTTCTGGATGGTCTGACGGACAGACGGGAGGTATACCTATAGTCCCCTCCGGTGAAACACTGGTAGCGGACTAATAACATGCTTGCAAAATAATGTATTTTGCAAAACAAAACAAAAAATTACAACTTGTAACAAAGGCTTTTGGACAATTATTAAAGTTCTCAGGCCATGTTTTGTTTCATGAACATGTTACAAGACGTAGAAAAGGGATAAACAAACTGGTTTCTTAAGGTTAAAATCAGGGTGACTATTACAAATGACCTATGACGTCATTATTGCTAATTCGTGAAGAAAGAAATTGTAAACATTCGCCCACATCGAAAGCTTCAGAGTGCGATAAGATTTGTATTTCTTAACCATTTCTACCAAAGAAAGCGCATTCGAACTCTACCCTCGACTGATATTATTTTTTTGTGAAAGTTTGTACTTTTGGTAAACACTTTGGAAAACTTCTGAAAATGCACCAGAACAAATTGCTAATCCATGAAGCGTACCTTAATTTTGCGCATATTATGAACAAAATCCATGCATATACCCCCATTTTCATCACGAAAACTTCCACAATATTATTTCACATCAGGTAAGCGAAAGAGTTTTGTGTCAAAGAACCTGTTCGCAAGAATAAATGCATTTTTAAATTATGCTAATCCGTGAAGTCGATTATTTTATGCTAAACCGTGAAGTCCTTTGTATTGTCAATTATCTAAAACTTTATAAAACCTATGTTTTATCGCTATTTTGTCCGTCGTCAGACTTCGTCCGTCGTTGTTGTCTTCCGTCGACAACGTAAACATTTAAACAACATATCTGAAACAACTGGGCGAAATTGCATAAGACTTCACAGGAACGATTTCTGGGTGGTTATCTCTCAATGTTATTTAAAATCTGGCAATCAACCAGAACTCGGATTGGCTTGCCAACAGAAGGAAAATGAAGGAAAGGTGGGATCTAGTCCTGCAGTTTTATATTCCAGAAAAGTTCATTATCAACCCTTACTAAACACAGAGTTTTATATATGACGGGGATATGACACGGCAGTACAAACGCTGTATTCAACTGAGAACACTTGTCGCCCAGGTAAGTTTATCGATTATACGCTGCATTTATCGATTTTTACTACGCTTATCGTGGCGGTATGCGAGAGGCCTCGATGTACGGCACACCCATCTACATTGCAAACAGACATTATATATCCTTGTTTTACTGATGTTTTATATATTTTACATTGCCAGAAAGCCAAACAAATAACCTTTCTAATGGTATAGTTTTATTCCAAACGATAAGCGTAGTAAAAATCGATAAATGCAGCGTATACTCGATAAATTTACCTGGGCGACAAGTGTTCTCAGTTGAATACAGTGTTTGTACTGCCGTGTCATATCCCCGTCATATATAAAGCCCTGTGTTTAGTAAGGGTTTATAATGGATTTTTCTGGAATATAAAACTGCAGGTCTATATCCCACCTTCCTATATTTTCCTTATGTTGGCATGCCTACCCGAGTTCTGGGTTGATTGCCAGATGGTTTTGAATAACATTGAGAGATAACCACCCAGAAATCGTACTTGTGAGGTCTTATGCAATTTCGCCCAGTGGTTTCACATATATTGTTTAAATATTTACGATGACGACGGAAGACAACAACGACGGACGAAGTCTGACGACGGACAAATAACGATAAAACATAGGTTTTATTAACTTTTAGACAATTGACAACACAAAGGATTTCACGGTTTAGCATAAAATAATCGACTTCACGGAGTAGCATAATTTAAAAATGCATTAAATCTTGCGACAGGGTTCTTTGACACAAAACCCTTTCGCTCACCTGATGTGAAATAATATTGTGGAAGTTTTCGTGATAAAAACGGGGGTATATGCATGGATTTTGTTTCATAATATGCGCAAAATTATAGTACGCTTCATGGATTAGCAATTTGTTCTGGTGCATTTTCACAAGTTTCCAAAGTGTTCACCAAAAGTACAAACTTTCACAAAAAAATAATATCAGTCGAGGGATAGAGTACATGTTTTGCGTTCGAATGCGCTTTCTTTGGTAGAAAATGGTTAAGAAATACAAATCTTATCGCACTCTGAAGCTTTCGATGTGGGCGAATGTTTACAATTTTTTTCTTCTACGAATTAGCAATAATGACGTCATAGGTCATGTGGTATAGTCACCCTGAAAATGTTGCTAGAGAAATTATGGTTTTTACTGCATGTTTGGAAGGACCAAAATGTAGAAAATATCAATGCATTTTTATGTATTTTTAAACAAAGACTACTGGATGTAATTTTTACAAAAATTTAGAGCCAGAGTTGATACGAATCAGGTACTTGTGTTGTATAAGGTAGTTAAAGAAAACTTGAATCTTACTTGGATATTATTATCTCTACTCGTCGGGGGCCACTTTCACGTCACTTATGTAAACATAAACTATTTTTTCAGACAAATCTATATATCCTGACAATTTTTACTCGATTTTCTATTAGGTTAGGTTACCTCTTTCTGGAAATTTGATACCAAAGAATTTTGTTTTATATAAATTATCGAAGTGGCACGTGACCTTTTTATAAATAGACTAAAACTGAGAAATCATTTTGTTTACAAGCCCAGTTTCCGTCATGTATTTTATCGAGTGTTAGATTCAACTAGGTCAAGATACAGTAAACTTTTATGAATTAGAAACGTGTTTGCAAGTCTATTCAACAATTTCATTGTAATAATGGTATGTTTGGATTGTTCCATAAGTCACATTGATCGTTATAACAATGCGCCTGGTAACGCCAATGTAAAATGTTCAACGACGACAATTTACAGTAACTCTGTTTAAATCAAACAGACGAGTTGCTTTTCTTTGGTTAAACTATATAATCACGGTATATTTTAACTGCGTCCACTGAAGAATTATAAAAATATGACGTCATTACAGTGTTATTTTTTTAATAGTTTATTATGCGACAGTATGCGCGCGCATCCCCAACGCCATATAAGGAAGTAAATACATTTTTCGGAGAAATCCCTTTCGTTTTTGTACTGCTTATTTACTTCTTGTTTTTTTGTCCTGTTTCCAATCTTCAGTTATAAACGTCTGACAATAAGTGAGATCGCGTAAGTAATTTGCAGTATAAAAACGTTTTTTAAATGAGAATGACGGAAACTGGGCTTGGACGGAAACTGGCCTCTAACGAGTCGGAGCTTATGAACATCTCTATCAAAATTACGCTTATCGGCACATCATTTACGCATTCATTCTGGTCGATTCGGCAGAGAAATAATTGAAAGAAATAATCGTGTATGTCAGCTTTGTGTTACAAATGAAGTAGAAGACGAGTATCATTTTGTGTTTATATGTCCCTTGTATTCAGATTTAAGAATAGTGTATTTAAAGCGTTTCTATAGTATGTATAAATTTAGGCTTCTCCTTCGAAGTAATAACAAATCAGAAATACTTATGCTAAGCAAATTTATCAATAAAGCATTTTTGCTTCGTATAAATCGTTTAAACAATAATAATATTTAATAGCGACCTAACTTATTTACTAAGAACATTAGATTTTCTGGGCGGAGGGTTATTCCCTACTGTATATTTTGATTAGTGTCAGTTCCGCTAATAGGAGTGCATCCAATATTTATTATACCTCTGAATTTGTATTTATTTGTATTTATTTGATTCAATTTATTTTGAATGTATTGTCAGTCACCATAACTATTCACGTGTAGATTGAATGTATGTATATGCTTTTGTGTATCACGAAAAACTGTAAAGTTTAAGTGAATAAAGAATATGTTCTGTTCTGCTCTGCTCTGTTCTGTTCTGTTTATGTTTATTTAAATACATTGCAATATCTGTGAAAAGCGAGAATAAGATTTTATTTGATGACCTAGAAAACTTTGAACAGGGTAAATTATGCGTTTATCAATTATCTGGCAACAGTTGTGCAGCTATACAATTCAGATTTACCTCATTTCCCCGTGCAGTCATGCAGTGGTATAAGTAGTAAACAAGCAAACTTTTACGCAAGCGTAAAATAGCTGCCGAGAGGAAATACGAGGGGAGTTCAATATATTCTGTCACTGGTATTCGGAACTAACAGATACTGGAAATATAAAAAAACTTGATTTTTACCTAACCATTGTTTATTGTTTATCCGCCGCTGGGGTTCAAAATAGTACACCCACGTTTCATCTCCAGTGAGGAACTCAGAAATGTTTCTAGGATGATAATTTTCATATTTTTTAAGAAGATTTTTAGCGTTTGGCCTTTTGTTCGGTCGACAGTAAATGAGGGACCCATCTAGCACAAAGCTTCTTTAATTTCAAACAGTTGGTTAAAATGTGATGAGTTGTGCCTTCTGAGATGCCAAGACTATTAGCTATCTCAGAAATTGTATACCGCCCATCTTCGACTACCATGGCCTTCACAGCATCAATGTTCTCCTTTGTTGCTGCAACAACAGGCCTGCCAGGACGGTTACGGTCTTTAATGCTAAGTTTACCCCCCTTTAAATGTCTTAGCCCAACGAAAAAACGTTCTCAATGTCACGGCAGAACTGCCATGTACACGGCACAGTTCAGCATAAATCTATTTTGCAAGTACTTTTAAAGCGACCCTGGCTTTAATGTAAGCCCTAATTTTATTTTTTTCTTTACTTTTCGTGAAAGCATTGAAATATAGCCAATATACATGAGTGCGCATTCAACAATGGAAATCTCCGTCAGTTGTTTTCGAATTAAATCGCTATTTTGCATGAACGTATACTGAAAGGAAAAAGAAACACAGGATGCGTATTTCCGCTATATATTGCATATACTTCACACTTAATTCCATATATATTCCAAGGAAATCCCAAGATGTTTTGTAAAAAAAAAAAAAACAGTTAGTTAGAGAAAGGACACAACTGTGATGTTGTAGACGTTTTAATCACAGTACACGTTGTAACAAGAAATTCATAAATGCTGAAGTTCCTCTTTAAAAAATTGAGCCGGTTCTTTACTGTATTTAATGTTAAGTGATTGCAACATTTAAAGCCTAAGTTTGCTCACCTGCTTGAGCCAAATGCGCATTCTGACGATAATGAAACTTTAAAGGGGTAACCATTGGTGTGTTCAGTGCTGTTTAAACCTTCTTTCTAAAAGGACAGGCCTAATGTCGCACTGTACCATTCGATTAGCAGTAGCATATTAAACATACAATATATAGCGGAATTACGCACCCTGTGTTTCTTTTTCCTTTCAGTATAGTTAGTGAAATCGCCTTCAAATGCACGAGTTTTCAGTGCGGTAATGTAAGGCAGTTTCTACCGAAGCTTGTTAGTGACAGAATATATTGAATGCCCTTCGTAGCATATATCTGGGTAAGGACTGGACATGAAGTTTAACATAATAACATATCAAGTCACGGGTGTTAAAACAATATTGAAAACAAATAATGTTGACGTAAACACGCCACGAACGTATTTTTTCTTACCAGACACAATCTTCCCGAGTTTTACCATCAGTTGTTCCTACCAAACATGTTGAATCAAGGTGGAAGACCTCGCTTCTCTCTGTTCAAATACCTTGATTTGCCTTACATACTGATTACAATTCAACTTTGGACCACGACGTGCTAAAAGTACACATCAGCACATAATACAGGTGTTCACATGTAAGGGATGCGTGTGCGTTAGCGTGTGCATTACAACAGACGTCTCACTGCTACCATGTGTAATTATAAGATTGCGTTATCAAAGTGAAAAACTCAAAGAAACTGTTCATTGCTACCTTACCATTACACGTGCAATTATGAAAACAATATAGGCAGCGAATAAACCCATCGACTAATGTATAACACGGCGGTATTTACGAGAATACCGCATTATAAATGGGCATTATTACATAAAAAGGTATTATTCCATTAACATACAGATTTGCACTTATTCCATTCCAATACTTGCGTTTCATTCAGTTTCATTATGCTCCGTAAAAAATCCCGGACGTGAAGATCCCGGAAATATTGCCGCATTCTACACTTTAGTAGACTGCTCTACGAAAACATCATTTGAGGCAATAAAACGGCAAGCTTTGAACATTGAAAAATATGTGTTTATACCATTCAGGTTTTTTAGACGGGTTTCCTAGGAATTGAAGTTGTATTGCATGCTTATTGTCGGCTATACATGATTCACAGTCTGTTAACCACTAACAGTGTCAGACCGGTGAAAATGAGCCCATTGAACACAATGCAATATAGGCTATATTTGGAGATCAGTCACAAGTTCCACAACATTCGTTCGATTAAATACACTTTTATTCTGTGTATTAAACACATTTGGCTAGCAAACGGTCCCATATCTGGAATGAAACACCGATTCAGTTTTTCAACATTTCGCGTCATTCATTCACACTGCGTATTTTGAAATAAAATATTGTCAAAATCACATCGAGTACTTGGTTAGCCGCGGGTAGGGGGTATGTCACACCTCTTTGGTTTAATAATTACCAGATGGTATATTAAAGAACAGGAATGCGTACTTGGTTAGCTGCGGGTAGGGAGTGTGTCACACCTCTTTGGTTTAATAATTACCAGATGGTATATTAAAGAACAGGAATGCGTACTTGGTTAGCTGCGGGTAGGGGGTATGCCACACCTCTTTGGTTTAATAATTACCAGATGGTATATTAAAGAACAGGAATGAGTACTTGGTTAGCTGCGGGTAGGGAGTGTGTCACACCTCTTTGGTTTAATAATTACCACATGGTATATTAAAGAACAGGAATGCGTACTTGGTTAGCCGCGGGTAGGGAGTGTGTGGGTAGGGGGTTTGTCACACCTCTTTGGTTTAATAATTACCAGATGGTATATTAAAGAACAGGAATGCGTACTTAGTTAGCCGCGGGTAGGGAGTATGTCACACCTCTTTGGTTTAATAATTACCAGATGGTATATTAAAGAATAGGAATGAGTACTTTGTTAGCTGCGGGTAGGGGGTGTGTCACACCTCTTTGGTTTAATAATTACCAGATGGTATATTAAAGAACAGGAATGAGTACTTGGTTAGCTGTGGGTAGGGAGTGTTTCACACCTCTTTGGTTTAATAATTACCACATGGTATATTAAAGAACAGGAATGCGTACTTGGTTAGCTGCGGGTAGGGATTGTGTCACACCTCTTTGGTTTAATAATTACCAGATGGTATATTAAAGAACAGGAATGCGTACTTGGTTAGCTGCGGGTAGGGAGTATGTCACACCTCTTTGGTTTAATAATTACCAGATGGTATATTAAAGAACAGGAATGCGTACTTGGTTAGCTGCGGGTAGGGAGTGTGTCACACCTCTTTGGTTTAATAATTACCAGATGGTATATTAAAGAACAGGAGAACAGGAATGAGTACTTGGTTAGCTTCGGGTAGGGAGTGTGTCACACCTCTTTGGTTTAATAATTACCAGATGGTATATTAAAGAACAGGAATGAGTACTTGGTTAGCTGCGGGTAGGGGATATGCCACACCTCTTTGGTTTTTGGTTAGCTGCGGGTAGGGAGTGTGTCACACCTCTTTGGTTTAATAATTACCAGATGGTATATTAAAGAACAGGAATGCGTACTTGGTTAGCTGCGGGTAGGGAGTGTGTCACACCTCTTTGGTTTAATAATTACCAGATGGTATATTAAAGAACAGGAATGCGTACTTGGTTAGCTGCGGGTAGGGGGTATGTCACACCTCCTTGGTTTAATAATTACCACGTGGTATATTAAAGAACAGGAATGAGTACTTGGTTAGCTGCGGGTAGGGAGTGTGTCACACCTCTTTGGTTTAATAATTACCAGATGGTATATTAAAGAACAGGAATGCGTACTTGGTTAGCTGCGGGTAGGGAGTGTGTCACACCTCTTTGGTTTAATAATTACCAGATGGTATATTAAAGAACAGGAGAACAGGAATGAGTACTTGGTTAGGTTCGGGTAGGGATTGTGTCACACCTCTTTGGTTTAATAATAACCAGATGGTATATTAAAGAACAGGAATGCGTACTTGGTTAGCTGCGGGTAGGGAGTGTGTCACACCTCTTTGGTTTAATAATTACCAGATGGTATATTAAAGAACAGGAATGAGTACTTGGTTAGCTGCGGGTAGGGAGTATGTCACACCTCTTCGGTTTAATAATTACCACATGGTATATTAAAGAACAGGAATGAGTACTTGGTTAGCTGCGGGTAGGGAGTATGTCACACCTCTTTGGTTTAATAATTACCAGATGGTATATTAAAGAAGAGGAATGCGTACTTGGTTAGCTGCGGGTAGGGAGTATGTCACACCTCTTTGGTTTAATAATTACCAGATGGTATATTAAAGAACAGGAATGCGTACTTGGTTAGCTGCGGGTAGGGAGTGTGTCACACCTCTTTGGTTTAATAATTACCAGATGGTATATTAAAGAACAGGAGAACAGGAATGAGTACTTGGTTAGCTGCGGGTAGGGAGTGTGTCACACCTCTTTGGTTTAATAATTACCAGATGGTATATTAAAGAACAGGAATGAGTACTTGGTTAGCTGCGGGTAGGGAGTATGTCACACCTCTTCGGTTTAATAATTACCACATGGTATATTAAAGAACAGGAATGAGTACTTGGTTAGCTGCGGGTAGGGAGTATGTCACACCTCTTTGGTTTAATAATTACCAGATGGTATATTAAAGAACAGGAATGCGTACTTGGTTAGCTGCGGGTAGGGAGTATGTCACACCTCTTTGGTTTAATAATTACCAGATGGTATATTAAAGAACAGGAATGCGTACTTGGTTAGCTGCGGGTAGGGAGTGTGTCACACCTCTTTGGTTTAATAATTACCAGATGGTATATTAAAGAACAGGAGAACAGGAATGAGTACTTGGTTAGCTTCGGGTAGGGAGTGTGTCACACCTCTTTGGTTTAATAATTACCAGATGGTATATTAAAGAACAGGAATGAGTACTTGGTTAGCTGCGGGTAGGGAGTATGTCACACCTCTTTGGTTTAATAATTACCAGATGGTATATTAAAGAACAGGAATGCGTACTTGGTTAGCTGCGGGTAGGGAGTATGTCACACCTACCTCTTTGGTTTAATAATTACCAGATGGTATATTAAAGAACAGGAATGCGTACTTGGTTAGCTGCGGGTAGGGAGTGTGTCACATCTCTTTGGTTTAATAATTACCAGATGGTATATTAAAGAACAGGAATGCGTACTTGGTTAGCTGCGAGTAGGGAGTATGTCACACCTCTTTGGTTTAATAATTACCAGATGGTATATTAAAGAACAGGAATGAGTACTTGGTTAGCCGTGGGTAGGGAGTGTGTCACACCTCTTTGGTTTAATAATTACCAGATGGTATATTAAAGAACAGGAATGCGTACTTGGTTAGCCGCGGGTAGGGAGTGTGTCACACCTCTTTGGTTTAATAATTACCAGATGGTATATTAAAGAACAGGAATGCGTACTTGGTTAGCCGCGGGTAGGGAGTGTGTCACACCTCTTTGGTTTAATAATTACCAGATGGTATATTAAAGAACAGGAATGCGTACTTGGTTAGCCGCGGGTAGTGGGTATGTCACACCTCTTTGGTTTAATAATTACCAGATGGTATATCAAAGAACAGGAATGCGTACTTGGTTAGCCGCGGGTAGGGAGTGTGTCACACCTCTTTGGTTTAATAATTACCACATGGTATATCAAAGAAAAGGAATGAGCACTTGGTTAGCTGCGGGTAGGGAGTGTGTCACACCTCTTTGGTTTAATAATTACCACATGGTATATTAAAGAACAGGAATGCGTACTTGGTTAGCTGCGGGTAGGGGGTGTGTCACACCTCTTTGGTTTAATAATTACCAGATGGTATATTAAAGAACAGGAATGCGTACTTGGTTAGCTGCGGGTAGGGGGTGTGTCACACCTCTTTGGTTTAATAATTACCAGATGGTATATCAAAGAACAGGAATGCGTACTTGGTTAGCTGCGGGTTGGGGTAGTGTCACACCTCTTTGGTTTAATAATTACCAGATGGTATATTAAAGAACAGGAATGAGTACTTGGTTAGCTGCGGGTAGGGAGTGTGTCACACCTCTTTGGTTTAATAATTACCACATGGTATATTAAAGAACAGGAATGCGTACTTGGTTAGCCGCGGGTAGGGAGTGTGTGGGTAGGGGGTTTGTCACACCTCTTTGGTTTAATAATTACCAGATGGTATATTAAAGAACAGGAATGCGTACTTAGTTAGCCGCGGGTAGGGAGTATGTCACACCTCTTTGGTTTAATAATTACCAGATGGTATATTAAAGAATAGGAATGAGTACTTTGTTAGCTGCGGGTAGGGGGTGTGTCACACCTCTTTGGTTTAATAATTACCAGATGGTATATTAAAGAACAGGAATGAGTACTTGGTTAGCTGTGGGTAGGGAGTGTTTCACACCTCTTTGGTTTAATAATTACCACATGGTATATTAAAGAACAGGAATGCGTACTTGGTTAGCTGCGGGTAGGGATTGTGTCACACCTCTTTGGTTTAATAATTACCAGATGGTATATTAAAGAACAGGAATGAGTACTTGGTTAGCTGCGGGTAGGGGATATGTCACAACTCTTTGGTTTAATAATTACCACATGGTATATTAAAGAACAGGAATGCGTACTTGGTTAGCTGCGGGTAGGGAGTGTGTCACACCTCTTTGGTTTAATAATTACCAGATGGTATATCAAAGAACAGGAATGAGTACTTGGTTAGCTGCGGGTAGGGAGTATGTCACACCTCTTTGGTTTAATAATTACCAGATGGTATATTAAAGAACAGGAATGCGTACATGGTTAGCTGCGGGTAGGGAGTGTGTCACACCTCGTTGGTTTAATAATTACCACATGGTATATTAAAGAACAGGAATGCGTACTTGGTTAGCTGCGGGTAGGGAGTGTGTCACACCTCTTTGGTTTAATAATTACCACATGGTATATTAAAGAACAGGAACGAGCACTTGGTTAGCTGCGGGTAGGGAGTGTGTCACACCTCTTTGGTTGAATAATTACCAGATGGTATATTAAAGAACAGGAACGAGTACTTGGTTAGCTGCGGGTAGGGAGTGTGTCACACCTCTTTGGTTGAATAATTACCAGATGGTATATTAAAGAACAGGAACGAGTACTTGGTTAGCTGCGGGTAGGGAGTGTGTCACACCTATTTGGTTTAATAATTACCACATGGTATATTAAAGAACAGGAATGAGTACTTGGTTAGCCGCGGGTAGGGAGTATGTGTGTAGGGGGTGTGTCACACCTCTTTGGTTTAATAATTACCAGATGGTATATTAAAGAACAGGAATGCGTACTTGGTTAGCCGCGGGTAGGGAGTATGTCACACCTCTTTGGTTTAATAATTACCAGATGGTATATTAAAGAACAGGAATGCGTACTTGGTTAGCCGCGGGTAGGGAGTATGTCACACCTCTTTGGTTTAATAATTACCAGATGGTATATTAAAGAACAGGAATGCGTACTTGGTTAGCCGCGGGTAGAGAGTATGTCGTACCTCTTTGGTTTAATAATTACCAGATGGTATATTGAAGAATAGGAATGAGTAGGGGGAGGGGGGGGGGGGGGGGGGGGGGGGGGTTGTCTCAACTATTTGGTTTAAAAATTACCAGATGGTATATTAAAGAACAGGAATGCGTACTTGGTTAGCCGCGGGTAGGGAGTATGTCACACCTCTTTGGTTTAATAATTACCACATGGTATATTAAAGAACAGGAATGCGTACTTGGTTCGCCGCGGGTAGGGTGTGTGTGGGTAGGGGGTGTGTCACACCTCTTTGGTTTAATAATTACCAGATGGTTTATTAAAGAACAGGAATGCGTGCTTGGTTATCCGCGGGTAGGGAGTATGTCACACCTCTTTGGTTTAATAATTACCAGATGGTATATTAAAGAATAGGAATGAGTACTTTGTTAGCTGCGGGTAGGGAGTGTGTCACACCTCTTTGGTTTAATAATTACCAGATGGTATATTAAAGAACAGGAATGCGTACTTGGTTAGCTGCGGATAGGGGGTATGTCACACCTCTTTGGTTTAATAATTACCAGATGGTATATTAAAGAATAGGAATGAGTACTTTGTTAGCTGCGGGTAGGGTGTGTGTCACAACTCTTTGGTTTAATAATTACCAGATGGTATATTAAAGAACAGGAATGAGTACTTGGTTAGCTGCGGGTAGGGAGTGTGTCACACCTCTTTGGTTTAATAATTACCAGATGGTATATTAAAGAACAGGAATGCGTACTTGGTTAGCTGCGGGTAGGGGATATGTCACACCTCTTTGGTTTAATAATTAACAGATGGTATATTAAAGAACAGGAATGAGTACTTGGTTAGCTGCGGGTAGGGGGTATGTCACACATCTTTGGTTTAATAATTACCAGATGGTATATTAAAGAACAGGAATGCGTACTTGGTTAGCTGCGGGTAGGGAGTGTGTCACACTTCTTTGGTTTAATAATTACCACATGGTATATTAAAGAACAGGAATGCGTACTTGGTTAGCTGCGGGTAGGGAGTGTGTCACACCTCTTTGGTTTAATAATTACCACATGGTATATTAAAGAACAGGAACGAGTACTTGGTTAGCCGTGGGTAGGGAGTATGTTACACCTCTATCTTTTAATAATTACCACATGGTATATCAAAGAACAGGAACGAGTATGTGGTTAGCCGCGGGTAGGGAGTGTGTCACACCTCTTTGGTTTAATAATTACCAGATGGTATATTAAAGAACAGGAATGCGTACTTGGTTAGCTGCGGGTAGGGAGTGTGTCACACTTCTTTGGTTTAATAATTACCACATGGTATATTAAAGAACAGGAACGAGTACTTGGTTAGCTGCGGGTAGGGAGTGTGTCACATCTCTTTGGTTTAATAATTACCAGATGGTATATTAAAGAACAGGAATGCGTACTTGGTTAGCTGCGGGTAGGGAGTGTGTCACACTTCTTTGGTTTAATAATTACCACATGGTATATTAAAGAACAGGAATGCGTACTTGGTTAGCTGCGGGTAGGGAGTGTGTCACACCTCTTTGGTTTAATAATTACCACATGGTATATTAAAGAACAGGAATGAGTACTTGGTTAGCCGTGGGTAGGGAGTATGTTACACCTCTATCTTTTAATAATTACCACATGGTATATCAAAGAACAGGAACGAGTATGTGGTTAGCCGCGGGTAGGGAGTGTGTCACACCTCTTTGGTTTAATAATTACCAGATGGTATATTAAAGAACAGGAACGAGTACTTGGTTAGCTGCGGGTAGGGAGTGTGACACACCTCTTTGGTTTAATAATTACCACATGGTATATTAAAGAACAGGAATGCGTACTTGGTAAGCCGCGGGTAGGGAGTGTGTGGGTAGGGTGTGTGTCACACCTCTTTGGTTTAATAATTACCAGATGGTATATTAAAGAACAGGAATGCGTACTTGGTCAGCCGCGGGTAGGGAGTATGTCACACCTCTTTGGTTTAATAATAACCAGATGGTATATTAAAGAACAGGAATGAGTACTTGGTTAGCTGCGGGTAGGGAGTATGTCACACCTCTTTGGTTTAATAATTACCAGATGGTATATTAAAGAACAGGAATGCGTACTTGGTCAGCTGCGGGTAGGGAGTGTGTCACACCTCTTTGGTTTAATAATAACCAGATGGTATATTAAAGAACAGGAATGAGTACTTGGTTAGCTGCGGGTAGGGAGTGTGTCACACCTCTTTGGTTTAATAATTACCACATGGTATATTAAAGAACAGGAATGAGTACTTGGTTAGCCGCGGGTAGGGGGTGTATCACACCTCTTTGGTTTAATAATTACCAGATGGTATATTAAAGAACAGGAATGCGTACTTGGTTAGCTGCGGGTAGGGAGTATGTCACACCTCTTTGGTTTAATAATTACGACATGGTATATTAAAGAACAGGAATGAGTACTTGGTTAGCTGCGGGTAGGGAGTGTGTCACACCTCTTTGGTTTAATAATTACCATATGGTATATTAAAGAACAGGAATGTGTACTTGGTTAGCTGCGGGTAGGGAGTGTGTCACACCTCTTTGGTTTAATAATTACCAGATGGTATATTAAAGAACAGGAATGAGTACTTGGTCAGCCGCGGGTAGGGAGTATGTCACACCTCTTTGGTTTAATAATTACCAGATGGTATATTAAAGAACAGGAATGAGTACTTGGTTAGCTGCGGGTAGGGAGTGTGTCACACCTCTTTGGTTTAATAATTACCACATGGTGTATTAAAGAACAGGAATGCGTACTTGGTTAGCTGCGGGTAGGGAGTGTGTCACACCTCTTTGGTTTAATAATTACCAGATGGTATATTAAAGAACAGGAATGAGTACTTGGTTAGATGCGGGTAGGGAGTGTGTCCCACCTCTTTGGTTTAATAATTACCACATGGTGTATTAAAGAACAGGAATGCGTACTTGATTAGCTGCGGGTAGGGAGTGTGTCACACCTCTTTGGTTTAATAATTACCAGATGGTATATTAAAGAACAGGAATGAGTACTTGGTTAGTTGCGGGTAGGGGTATGTCACACCTCTTTGGTTTAATAATTACCAGATGGTATATTAAAGAACAGGAATGAGTACTTGGTTAGCTGCGGGTAGGGAGTGTGTCACACCTCTTTGGTTTAATAATTACCAGATGGTATATTAAAGAACAGGAATGAGTACTTGGTTAGCTGCGGGTAGGGAGTGTGTCACACCACTTTGGTTTAATAATTACCAGATGGTATATTAAAGAACAGGAATGAGTACTTGGTTAGCTGCGGGTAGGGAGTGTGTCACACCTCTTTGGTTTAATAATTACCAGATGGTATATTAAAGAACAGGAATGAGTACTTGGTTAGCTGCGGGTAGGGAGTGTGTCACACCTCTTTGGTTTAATAATAACCAGATGGTATATTAAAGAACAGGAATGAGTACTTGGTTAGCTGCGGGTAGGGAGTATGTCACACCTCTTTGGTTTAATAATTACCAGATGGTATATTAAAGAACTGGAATGCGTACTTGGTCAGCTGCGGGTAGGGAGTGTGTCACACCTCTTTGGTTTAATAATAACCAGATGGTATATTAAAGAACAGGAATGAGTACTTGGTTAGCTGCGGGTAGGGAGTGTGTCACACCTCTTTGGTTTAATAATTACCACATGGTATATTAAAGAACAGGAATGAGTACTTGGTTAGCCGCGGGTAGGGGGTGTATCACACCTCTTTGGTTTAATAATTACCAGATGGTATATTAAAGAACAGGAATGCGTACTTGGTTAGCTGCGGGTAGGGAGTATGTCACACCTCTTTGGTTTAATAATTACGACATGGTATATTAAAGAACAGGAATGAGTACTTGGTTAGCTGCGGGTAGGGAGTGTGTCACACCTCTTTGGTTTAATAATTACCATATGGTATATTAAAGAACAGGAATGTGTACTTGGTTAGCTGCGGGTAGGGAGTGTGTCACACCTCTTTGGTTTAATAATTACCAGATGGTATATTAAAGAACAGGAATGAGTACTTGGTCAGCCGCGGGTAGGGAGTATGTCACACCTCTTTGGTTTAATAATTACCAGATGGTATATTAAAGAACAGGAATGAGTACTTGGTTAGCTGCGGGTAGGGAGTGTGTCACACCTCTTTGGTTTAATAATTACCACATGGTGTATTAAAGAACAGGAATGCGTACTTGGTTAGCTGCGGGTAGGGAGTGTGTCACACCTATTTGGTTTAATAATTACCAGATGGTATATTAAAGAACAGGAATGAGTACTTGGTTAGATGCGGGTAGGGAGTGTGTCCCACCTCTTTGGTTTAATAATTACCACATGGTGTATTAAAGAACAGGAATGCGTACTTGATTAGCTGCGGGTAGGGAGTGTGTCACACCTCTTTGGTTTAATAATTACAAGATGGTATATTAAAGAACAGGAATGAGTACTTGGTTAGTTGCGGGTAGGGGTATGTCACACCTCTTTGGTTTAATAATTACCAGATGGTATATTAAAGAACAGGAATGAGTACTTGGTTAGCTGCGGGTAGGGAGTGTGTCACACCTCTTTGGTTTAATAATTACCAGATGGTATATTAAAGAACAGGAATGAGTACTTGGTTAGCTGCGGGTAGGGAGTGTGTCACACCTCTTTGGTTTAATAATTACCAGATGGTATATTAAAGAACAGGAATGAGTACTTGGTTAGCTGCGGGTAGGGAGTGTGTCACACCTCTTTGGTTTAATAATTACCAGATGGTATATTAAAGAACAGGAATGAGTACTTGGTTAGCTGCGGGTAGGGAGTGTGTCACACCTCTTTGGTTTAATAATAACCAGATGGTATATTAAAGAACAGGAATGAGTACTTGGTTAGCTGCGGGTAGGGAGTATGTCACACCTCTTTGGTTTAATAATTACGACATGGTATATTAAAGAACTGGAATGAGTACTTGGTTAGCTGCGGGTAGGGAGTGTGTCACACCTCTTTGGTTTAATAATTACCATATGGTATATTAAAGAACAGGAATGTGTACTTGGTTAGCTGCGGATAGGGAGTGTGTCACACCTCTTTGGTTTAATAATTACCAGATGGTATATTAAAGAACAGGAATGAGTACTTGGTCAGCCGCGGGTAGGGAGTATGTCACACCTCTTTGGTTTAATAATTACCAGATGGTATATTAAAGAACAGGAATGAGTACTTGGTTAGCTGCGGGTAGGGAGTGTGTCACACCTCTTTGGTTTAATAATTACCACATGGTGTATTAAAGAACAGGAATGCGTACTTGGTTAGCTGCGGGTAGGGAGTGTGTCACACCTCTTTGGTTTAATAATTACCAGATGGTATATTAAAGAACAGGAATGAGTACTTGGTTAGATGCGGGTAGATAGTGTGTCACACCTCTTTGGTTTAATAATTACCACATGGTGTATTAAAGAACAGGAATGCGTACTTGATTAGCTGCGGGTAGGGAGTGTGTCACACCTCTTTGGTTTAATAATTACCAGATGGTATATTAAAGAACAGGAATGAGTACTTGGTTAGTTGCGGGTAGGGGTATGTCACACCTATTGGTTTAATAATTACCAGATGGTATATTAAAGAACAGGAATGAGTACTTGGTAAGCTGCGGGTAGGGAGTGTGTCACACCTCTTTGGTTTAATAATTACCAGATGGTATATTAAAGAACAGGAATGAGTACTTGGTTAGCTGCGGGTAGGGAGTGTGTCACACCTCTTTGGTTTAATACTTACCAGATGGTATATTAAAGAACAGGAATGAGTACTTGGTTAGCTGCGGGTAGGGAGTGTGTCACACCTCTTTGGTTTAATAATTACCAGATGGTATATTAAAGAACAGGAATGAGTTCTTGGTTAGCTGCGGGTAGGGAGTGTGTCACACCTCTTTGGTTTAATAATTACCAAATGGTATATTAAAGAACAGGAATGAGTACTTGGTTAGCTGCGGGTAGGGGGTGTGTCACACCTCTTTGGTTTAATAATTACCAAATGGTAAATCAAAGAACAGGAATGCGTACTTGGTTAGCTGCGGGTAGGGAGTGTGTCACACCTCTTTGGTTTAATAATTACCACATGGTATATTAAAGAACAGGAATGCGTACTTGGTTAGCCGCGGGTAGGGAGTGTGTGGGTAGGGGGGGGTGTCACACCTCTTTGGTTTAATAATTACCAGATGGTATATTAAAGAACAGGAATGCATACTTGGTCAGCCGCGGGTAGGGAGTATGTCACACCTCTTTGGTTTAATAATTACCAGATGGTATATTAAAGAACAGGAATGAGTACTTGGTTAGCTGCGGGTAGGGGTATGTCACAACTCTTTGGTTTAATAATTACCACATGGTGTATTAAAGAACAGGAATGCGTACTTGGTTAGCTGCGGGTAGGGAGTGTGTCACACCTCTTTGGTTTAATAATTACCAGATGGTATATTAAAGAACAGGAATGCGTACTTGGTTAGCTGCGGGTAGGGAGTGTGTCACATCTCTTTGGTTTAATAATTACCAGATGGTATATCAAAGAACAGGAATGAGTACTTGGTTAGCTGCGGGTAGGGGGTGTGTCACACCTCTTTGGTTTAATAATTACCAGATGGTACATCAAAGAACAGGAATGCGTACTTGGTTAGCTGCGGGTAGGGAGTGTGTCACACCTCTTTGGTTTAATAATTACCACATGGTATATTAAAGAACAGGAATGCGTACTTGGTTAGCCGCGGGTAGGGAGTGTGTGGGTAGGGTGTGTGTCACACCTCTTTGGTTTAATAATTACCAGATGGTATATTAAAGAACAGGAATGCATACTTGGTCAGCCGCGGGTAGGGAGTATGTCACACCTCTTTGGTTGAATAATTACCAGATGGTATATTAAAGAACAGGAATGAGAACTTTGTTAGCTGCTGGTAGGGAGTATGTCACACCTCTTTGGTTTAATAATAACCAGATGGTATATTAAAGAACAGGAATGCGTACTTGGTTAGCTGCGGGTAGGGAGTGTGTCACACCTCTTTGGTTTAATAATTACCAGATGGTATATTAAAGAACAGGAATGAGTACTTGGTTAGCTGCGGGTAGGGGGTGTGTCACACCTCTTTGGTTTAATAATTACCACATGGTGTATTTAAGAACAGGAATGCGTACTTGGTTAGCTGCGGGTAGGGAGTGTGTCACACCTCTTTGGTTTAATAATTACCACATGGTGTATTAAAGAACAGGAATGCGTACTTGGTTAGCTGCGGGTAGGGAGTGTGTCACACCTCTTTGGTTTAATAATTACCAGATGGTATATTAAAGAACAGGAATGAGTACTTGGTTAGCTGCGGGTAGGGAGTGTGTCACACCTCTTTGGTTTAATAATTACCAGATGGTATATTAAAGAACAGGAATGCGTACTTGGTTAGCTGCGGGTAGGGAGTATGTCACACCTCTTTGGTTTAATAATTACCACATGGTATATTAAAGAACAGGAATGCGTACTTGGTAAGCTGCGGGTAGGGAGTGTGTCACACCTCTTTGGTTTAATAATTACCAGATGGTATATTAAAGAACAGGAATGCGTACTTGGTTAGCTGCGGGTAGGGAGTGTGTCACAACTCTTTGGTTTAATAATTACCAGATGGTATATTAAAGAACAGGAATGCGTACTTGGTTAGCTGCGGGTAGGGAGTGTGTCACACCTCTTTGGTTTAATAATTACCAGATGGTATATTAAAGAACAGGAACGAGTACTTGGTTAGCTGCGGGTAGGGAGTGTGTCACACCTCTTTGGTTGAATAATTACCAGATGGTATATTAAAGAACAGGAATGAGTATTTGGTCAGCCGCGGTTAGCGGGTATGTCAGACTTTTTTGGGGGTCTAGAGGTCAGAATTCACATAAACAAATATTATTTTCTATTTTAAATTCCTTAATCATAAAGATTGAGCTTAAAAATAACCACTTATTTACGTACAAATTCATTATGCAGTCATATGTGCAATTCTAGCAGTGAGCTTAATTCTCAACATTTTAGTATTGTCACACTGGAATACCACAGCATAAACACATGATACTCCTCCCAGTCACATTATATAGACATGCAAGGGAGTTACTAGTGCCATTTGAATGAAGTATTTGGTATATCCTTGACGGTGATTGAACCCATGACCTCATGCATGCGAGGTGGACACTCTACCACTAGGCCACAAACACTTACAATGAAATAATGACCACATGGTACTTAATTAACCTGTAACCCGCTAAACAAGGCTATAGTAGCCTTTGCGTCCATTGTAAACCCAGATCAGCCTGCGAGTAACTCAGTCATTTCCCCCAAAACACCCCTTTATCACATAACTGGAGCAGTCTTAATTCAAAGAAAGAACAGTCCATTATACATAAGTAGGGGTTAATGGTTACGTGCTTCATATTCATCTTGAATCACAAAATGGAACTCAGCCAAAGTTTGGCTTTTAAATATAAAGAAAATACAAAATTATAAAACTAGAAAATGTGTCCACAGGACACGAATGCCCCGCTAAAGACATGAATGCCCCGCTACAGGGTATTTTGTTGCTTACAAAATAGAGTAACAAAAATTTAAGTGTAATATTAAAAGCAAGTTATATGGGGACCTGATTTGGGTAAAAATAATGGTGCAATATAGATGTAAGTGTGTATGAAGTTTGAATACTGTAAGGCTGTTGGTATTTGAGTAATTGACTTAATAAACAAGAGGCCCAAAATGGCCCTAAATTGATCACCTGAGTACTGGCCCATTATCGAACTTCTTCGAAATCTTAAGTTCAAATACAATATGTGCAAGTTTGGTTAAGATTGTTCAAGAAATGTGGCCTATGTTGTGTTAACAACATTGGTAAAAAGATACTGACAACGTTTGGTAAAGATCAAATACAAAATGAAGGTGCTAGAGTGTAACCCCTGGGGCAGGGCCAACTGTGACACCAGGGCTACATGTAATATATGAGAGAGCCTTCTGGTTTCAGAGAAGAAGATTGTTTAAGTGTTTCACATTACAAGTCTATGTAAAACATGTGATCCCCGGGGCAGAGTCAAATGTAAAGGACCATAAGCTAATAGTAATTGCAAAATATTAAATCTCTGGCTCTTGTAGTTTCAGAGAAGATTTTTATTTGTTTTACTATATAAATCTATGTAAAATTGTGAAGCCCGGGACGGGGCCAAATTTGACCCCAGGGTCACCATTTGAACAAACTTGGTAGAGAACCATAAGCTTATAGCAAATGCAAAATATTAAACCTCTGGCTCTTGCAGTTTCAGAGAAGAAGATTTTTTAAAAGTTTTTCTGTATACAAGTCTATGTAAAACATGTGACCTCTGGGGCGGGGTCAAATGTGATCCCAGGGTCACCATTTAAACAAACTTGGTAAAGGACCATAAGGTTATGAGAGCTCTGTGCCTTGTAGTTTCAGAAAAGTAGATATTTTAAAGTTTTTTCCTATACAAGTCTATGAAAAACATGCAAAATCTCAATATACAAACTTTGGACCCCGGGGCATGGCCATTTTTGATTTTCATTTGAACAAACTTGATAGTCTAGGCATTGGCGATCATTTTAAAAGAAAAACTGTCGAAATCTGTCAAGCGGTTCTTGAGAAGAAGATGTTTTAAGGTTTCGATCATAATATATATGGTAATGGCGGCCATCTTAGATGTTGCGCTGACCTAATTTTAACGAATCTAAAAAGCATTCATCTAAGGATCATCCAAGTGAAGTTTGGTCAAAATTGACCAAGCTGTTTCTTAGAAGTCATTTGAAGCAAAAGTTATTGACGACGGACGGAGAGTGACCCCAATAGATCCCCTTGAGCCTTCAGTGTGTAGGGAGTTTGGAAACACTGTATGGCTTTTGTAACGAAATAACACAAAAATTCAGGTTGTACGCATAACTTTAATTTACCACATTCTATAGTCTATCAATGTGTGAGCAAGAACTTCCGACGGAGTATGGTACGTTCTAAACATCCTATTTCATGCCAGGTTCAAATCGCTCACATATACGCTGGGTTAAGACCCTTCTGTCGCGTATCTGCTATACGAACTACATTGCAGGGTTGACGACTCTACTTCTCACCTAGCTGCTTTTCAGCCGAGCTTGGTTAAAGATCTTCTCTAAGCATTCAGAAGACATCTCTTTTATAGCAACTGAGAAGCCGAGTCGTAAGTATACATCCCACATGAGTCATGAACCTTATCAGTCTAAAGTATCCAGTAATCTCGGACATACTCATATAAATACATTATTCCATTGTGCAGAATGTATTCACATTACCACGTTGTGTCTTGCAACCAACCACAAGACCACATTATGCCGTCCCTACATTTGCAACCATATTAATATGCGTCATATATACAGCGTCCCATCTATTATACTTCTGCAAACCAAATTAGTAATTGTCGTAAACAACGTAAAAATAGTAACTTCTACATCCCTAGATGGCACATGTATTAATCCCCGTCATACTTTAACTCCCTACATTTGCAACCATATTAATATCCGCCATGTATACAGCATCCCACCTATTATACTTCTGCAAACCAAATTAGTAATTGTCGCGAACAACGTAAAAATAGTAACTTCTACATCCCTAGATGGCACATGTATTAATTCCCGTCATACTTTAACTCGCTCGTGCATATTCGTCTACATACTATTGCAAGAATGGACTGACTATATATCAACCTGTCATTCGTGCATACAATGGCGATCTTATTTTGTAAACATACTTAGATAAGCAACTTTCTTAGACAATTACTTTAAACTTTTGGTATCTGAGAAACTGAGTTAATAAAAAACTTGAATGTAAAACTTGAATGTAAACTAACAAAGTGCCAAAGGTAGGTCAAGGTAATTCATATTGACCCACTTTTCATTGGAACATATTGCAGTCATGTTGTTCTCAACATTTGTAAAGTTTGAAAGCTCTAAAGGAATCTGGTATTGGAGAAATGGACTTAACAAAAACTTTGATGTAAGAAACTTTGATGTAAATTAACAGTGTAAAAAAGTAGGTCAAGGTAATTTATATTGGCCTGATTCGGGTAGGAACATATTGCTCCCATATATATGTACATGTAAGTGTGTATGAAGTTTGAAAACTGTAGGGCTTTTGGTATCTGAGAAATTGACTTAATAAAAAACTTGAATGTAAAAACGTGACGTACGGGCGTACGGACGTGACATACGGATGTGACGTACGTCCGGACGGACAAGGGTAACACAATATGCCCGCACCACTTTCGTGGCGGGGCATAAAAATAATTAACATTCAGTATGACTGGATTCCAAGGCAGTACCTATATTGTCAACCCTTTATGTTTGTGGTGTCGCATGCATTGCTTCTATTTCCCCTTGTAACTGATATGTGTTTTGGATGCATGTGCTTGGTTGACTGTGTTTTGTGAATGCCACATTTCCTCTTGGACTTTTATACCTACTTTTAGATCAGTTATCGTGAATTTTAACTCTTTACCCGCTACATATATATAATGGACTGTTCTTTCTTTGAATTAAGATCATTCCATTTCTGTGACAAAGACATGAGTTACGTGCAGGCTGATCTGGGTTTACAATGGATGCAAAGGCTATTATAGTCATGCTTAGCGGGTTAAGTCAAACTTGGTCAAGATTTTAGGCCCAAGAAGATGCAAGCAAAAGATGCATGCAACGTTTGCAATAGAGTCAACCACGCCCCAGAAACCTATATTAATGACCAATTGCCTTCACAGAGAACTGTTTTAGTTCTCAACTGTATCGTTTTTAAATAAAATGTACATACATTTAGAGACCACGTTTAAAGAGACTAATTTTGCTCTTCCCTTTATTGGTATCTTAAAACAGGATTGAATTGAATTGCGGTTTTAAGGCGCACCAAAACATTACAGGTTATATGGCGCCTAACAGGCATGAACATGCCTGGCTCATCTTCCATGAACATCGAGATAAAATATGGAAAATGGGCTTAGAACCTTCTCACCCTGAACTGCAGAGTTGCTGCAAATTCTATCGTAAAAACACCATTTACGCTGGAGCCACGTTTATTGTTTTTCTGCCACTGCTCTTTTGATGTGAGCGAGATGGCACCTGAAACAATGCAGGGATCATGATGAAGACCTTTAATGAACATGAACAAAAAATGATAAAATTAACATGAATTTGGGGGGATTCTATCCCTCTGCCTACCCCTCCAAAGGAATCTGCATGTGCCCTATTCTTTGCCCCGTGACCCACACGGGGCAAAACAGGATTGAACAAATTAAGAAAGCAAACAAACCTACAGATTGAATCAACATATTTTTTATTGAGTGCCTTCTTTCACTATGTTATAGCCAACCATACAGAACTCGCATGAAAAGATTATAAACATTTTAACAAACAAGAAAGAAGCCGCATGAATATAACAATAAACATTCTTTTAGAAAACAATGAACATCATACACTCTTCTTTGTCATGTAAAAATAAAATCTGGGGTAATTAATATGACATGATATATACTAGTAAAATGAACACAATGGACTACAAGTGTCCGAAATAAGTACTGACTATGCACCATGACGTAGAATAGAAAAACATTAGTAGAGGAAATGCAACTATTATGTAACACGTTGCTACATTAGCTAACGACCGTAAAACCCTCGATTTACCGTCTGAAAAATATGTGATGTCATATAACGTTGATACAAACGACGTCATTGGACGACATCAACAAAATACTGGCATCTGTGAATTTCAGTTTTCATAGAAAAACAAGTGTGTATGTACAATTTCATTTTATATTTGTAGCATTTGAATGGAAAAGCATTAGAATCGAGATAACCATGCTAATATTTTCAATCTGGGATGGTATGTGGTTGGTTTTACGGGCTGAAATTATGTTTGAAAATCTTAGCATGGTTATCTCTTAATTATAAAGCAGCAAAGCAAACTCCAGAAGATGAATTAAAGGTGGGTTTTTTGGCTTTTGGTTGGGGTAACTGAGGTCAAAGTCACTGTTACTAAAAATAGAAAAATGGTTTCCGCTTAAAAGCTTTTGTTAGAGTAGGAGGACATTTTTTTAAGGGGACTGACTGAAAATTTCTGATTTTAGATGTATAAACATAATAATTCAGCCTAAAACTGACCTTTTATTTACAAAGAAATTCATTCGGAACAGTAAAATGTGCTATCCAGGGTTACGTACTAGGGTCCATTTTTAGCATTTTGTGCCCAATGCATTCAAAAACAATGGCGAATTCAAATATTACATCTGAACAACACAGTGTAAACACCCTTTTTTGACTGATAATTATGATGTGTTTTTTTTATCAGAAATTGGAACACTTTATAAACTTTTAGAATCTTTTAGTAAAAGCCTGATGTACCCTCATTTTAACCCTTAACCCGCTAAGCATGACTATAATAGCCTTTGCGTTCATTGTAAACCAGATCAGCCTTCGAGTAACTCACAGGCTGATCAGGGTTTACAATGTCCAGCTGCTGATCAGTCATTTCCCCCAAAACACCACTTTGTCACATAAATGGAATGGTCTTAATTCAAAGAAAGAACGGTCTTAATTCAAAGAAAGAACGGTCTTAATTCAAAGAAAGAACAGTCCATTATATATATGTAGGGGGTTAAGGGTTATTAGGGGAATGGTGTTTTACAACCATTTAACAGCTTAGGTCATATCGGGTTGGAATGGGGAATGGTGTCAAGCAAATAATGACATTGAAAATGATAACTGGAAATGAATATTATGTTCGATCTCTATTCAATTCAAAACGATGGTATTCAGTTTCCATTGGGCGAGTTTTATCTCCAGTTGGGAATGAATAAGAAAAAAATAACCACATGGTTTAGACCGCAGGTCACTTGTTTTTATACAATTTACATAAGAAAAAAATAACCACATGGTTTAGACTGCAGGTCACTTGTTTTTATACAATTTACATGAAAAGTAATGATACAAGTTCAACAATAAATTAAAGTTACTAAACTGTCAAATTTGAAAACAACGCAGTTGAACCAAATGTAACCAATGCATATTCATTTTTTGAACAAATAAATTGATGAAAATCATAAGATACCGAAATCTGAAAGATGTTTCAAATGATTTTTAGTAACGTTAGGCAACTCAAATTTAATTCTATGATGTTATTAATTAATTGTTTTCATATTGGCCCAGTTATTGGTCCTCGGACTGTCATATTGGCCCGCAACCGAAGGCCAATAACTGGGCCAATATGAAAACACTTAATGACATTTTTATTAACTACTTAATATGTCTCTTTAGTCCTATGTTTTAAATATCATTTATAGGTAAGAAAGAACAAGAGATATATGTTCAATGTAACATTTAATAACACGTATCTGATTCAAATAAATCTTCCTGTTACTGCTTGATGGCGCGTGGGAAAATCACACACGAACATGATAATAGCTATATTTCAGCGAAGTTGATGTAACTGAATTTACAAATAATCAAACCTTAATTATTTTGATTGTCTACATTATATAGGTGAACTAATTTATCATGGAAAAGCTGCGACGTTGTTTTTTTTTCCTTCAAAATGGCGTCCTTGAAGAGAACAAAGCCTTGGTCATATTGGCCATGTTGGCTTATCCAATCAGATTGCTTGAATTTCATATTGGCCAAGTTTTATCATATTGGCCTAGTTTCTCTCCATATTGGCCTCATTTTTACCATATGATGCGTGCAATTTCCTGCAAACCACGGCAGATATTAAGTAGTTAATTAATAAAAACTGGTATAAAGGAATAAAACAGCAAATACATATTTTACACAGTGTGTATTATTACACTGTATAATGAGTATGCACTATGCATTATTTGGCAGTATACTGCCTTTAAATGGTTCTGGCAGTATACTGCCTTTAAATGGTTCTGGCAGTATACTGCCTTTAAATGGTTCTGGCAGTATACTGCCTTTAAATAGTTCTGGCAGTATACTGCCTTTAAATGGTTCTGGCAGTATACTACCTTTAAATAGTTCTTCTTGATATGTTTGTAATGATTTGATTGTAATGTTATCATGGAATGTTTGTCTAATGGAAAGTAAAATAAAATGTAAAATATCTTAATATTTGTATAACTGGAATGCATCAAAAACAAGAGGTCTGCTTGGAACTTAAAGCACTCTACTGTATAAGAACATGAATGGATTTGAATTTTTCCACCTTATTATCTTTTAGAAGATATCATGTCGAAGGAAATTTATAATGTATTTTTGCAAGAACAGGATTCACATTTTAGACAAAACTAGGACACAAAGAATGATTCACATTTTAGACAAAACTAGGACACAAAGGATTCACATTTTAGACAAAACTAGGACACAAAGAAGGATTCACATTTTAGACTTAACTAGGACACAAAGTAGACAAAACTAGGACACAAAGAAGGATTCACATTTTAGACAAAACTAGGACACAAAGAAGGATTCACATTTTAGACTTACCGGTAACTAGGACACAAAGAAGGATTCACATTTTAGACTTAACTAGGACACAAAGAAGGATTCACATTTAGACAAAACTAGGACACACAGAAGGATTCACATTTTAGACAAAACTAGGACACAAAGAGAAAATTAGCACTTTCAGATAAGTCAAAAACACACTTTTTTGCTTAGAGAGTCAATATCAAAGTTTCATAAAGTATCGAACTGAAAAAGGTTTTATGGGGCACCACCATAAAAAGGTTATATGGTGCAAACAGGAATGGACATTCCAGGTCTAAAATCTTAAACGTTATCACCTGCATAACTACATGTACTGAGTTCATGTACATTCTGTTTTAAACACTCCATTTTTTGCTGGAGCATGTCATTGTTATTTGCCACCACTCAATGATGATGAAGACTTTTAATGAACATGACAAAAAATTACAAAATGTACATGAAATATTTATATGAACACAATCATGACGCAGCAAAATTATTTATCAAAAAAATCAATAAAACAACATATTTAGATAAAGGGCATGAATGCTTGCTCCCCTAATATCTACGTTGCATGCCCAAATTTATCGTCAGATAAAATTAGAGGTGAGACATGGGCACCACGGTAACTCTGGGAGGTCAGAATGCATCAGAATGGAAAATAAACAAAAACAGAACAGTATCAAATCTGGATAAAACGAGATTCAGGACATTCAGCCCATGGTGGAATATATTTAACACAGGACTAGGTAAAAGCACCCTCAAAATGTAAATTAAATTATTGATATCTGTACACATGTTTATTACTATTTTCATATAAATTATGAAAAATAAATGCAAAAAGTGTCAGAAGATACAAACGTCATATTTCTTTAATTATGACATCTCAACAAAATTACAAATAAATACAGAATCCTTAGACAAATATATGACTTTAATAACATACTGTCGAAGAACTTGCCTAAAAGCTGACATAAATTTCAACTATTTTTTTTTACAAAAAAACAGGACAATACCTTTATTTAAATAACTTACTGATTGTCCCAGCATCTATTTATCACATAAAATGAAATTTGCAATTCTCATCCTAAATTTAAAAGTTTTGATTTACTTTCATTGGCACTTCTGTTCAGAATCATGACATGAAACTACGCTAGAGCTAAACGGCATGTAAATGAAGAGGTCTTCATGTCAGGCGTGGACGTGACTCTGGAGTGGGTGTGGCTAATATGAACGCTGTGGCTATGGAATGGGTGTGGCCAGTGTGACTCTGGAATGGATCAGTTTGAATGGTGTGAATCCAGAATTGGTGTGGCCAGTGTGGGCATGACTCTGGATTGGGTGTGGCCAGTGTTTAGGCTATACTTTGAAGTGGGTGTGTTCAGTGTGTGGGCATGACCATGAAGTGGGTTTGGCCAGTGAGTGGGTGTGGCTCTGAAGTGGGTGTTGTCAGTGTGTGGGCACAACTCTGGAGTGGGTGTGGCTAGTGTGTGGGTTTGACTTTAGTGTGGGTGTAGCCAGTGTGTGGGCATTACTTTGGAGTGGGTTTGGCAAATGTGTGGGCATAATTCTGGAGTTGGTATGGGTGTGAGTGTTGTGGCTATAGAGTGGGTGTGGCCAGTGTGAACATTGCGACTCTGGAGTGGGAATGGCTATGGAATGTGTGCGAATGAGAATCTCAATATTCATGCTACCTGGCATAAAACCATCATAAAATATTGACAACAAAAAAAATAGGACATGGAATGGCACATATTTCCCCGAGTTTAATGACTTCTTAAAATGCTACCCGAATGAATTACTAAAAATTCAATCTGACAAGATATGTTTTATAACAAGTGTAAATATTTTCACAATAACTTGAAACATTTTAAATATAAAAATAACTTAAACACATTTACAAATACATCTTAAATATAAATAACATTATTTCAAGTGAAAACGGAACAAAACATTATTACATTTTAATATCAATTTCTGTTTTGAATTTTCTTGAACATTTACAGTGCCAACCAGCAATTCCCTATCACTGATATTGATACAGAAACATTAACTAGTGAAAAACAAATATATATTACTAGTGTAATACCACTATTATGGGAAGCACCTGTATCATTTATAACTGAATTGGGTTTTAAGGTGCACCAACACATGAAAGGTTATATGGCGCCTAACAGGAATGAACATGCCAGGCTCATCGTCCATTTACATCGAGATGAAATATCGATCATTTATAAACATAGTATACAAATATGTTTTCTAATTCATTTTTATTTTTTTTATATGATACTTGTTTTCAGATCTAAAACTACTAATACATACAACTAAATAAGTTGATCTCTTGCTCTGATTTTATTAATTGAATTGTTTTCCATTACTGACAGCAAATGGTTTTCTTACTTGTATATTTCGACTGTATCGCTGTCTTCGTCAGCTGACTGATGCTCAGTGAAGTACATCACGTGACCTACGTCTGGTCATGTGACAACAGAGTCTTTCATTCAACAGGGATGAGGGGCTGGAGTAACCTCAAGTGTACACTCTCCTGTTGTCACATGACCAGACTAAGTCATGTAAGCAGACTAAGTCACATGACCAGACTAAGTCACGTGACACTAATCTGTGCGTTACAGCAAAACATAAAGTAAAAAACACATTTTGCTCCGAGCAATTGAATAAAATATAAATTAACTCATACATGACTTTGTATCAAGTTTATAAATATTTCAATAATCTTGAAATAAAAAGAATATGTGTCTTATGCGTATTTTTTTTGTATGCGTTGTAAAGAGATACATGTACATATAAAACTGTCAACAAGATTATGAATATGATTAGCAAATGTATATATATATATGTATCCTTACATGACTGAACAATGACCTTTAATGATGGTGACGGTGGTGATGACAACAATGATGTTGATGATGGTCACTGCAGCGCTAATGACAGCGGATGTCACATTGATGATTATAATGATGATATACATGATCTAAATCTTAAAATGTTAAATTTCTGAAGATTCCAACTGGTGTCACTTTTGTATGGATGTCTGAATTTTTGCAAGATTCGAAAAATATAAATGCTGATATGGCCAAGAACTTGCAAACCCCACTTTGTATTATTTTTATATTGCACAACTGGAGTTTATCTTGTGTCACCAAAATATGTGGGTTTGTATAGCAGTTAAGAACTTACCACTTTCAAAGATTTATTATAGATCGGCCCCAAATTTCTAACTTTAAAGAACTATAAAGAAATACCCCACATAACAGTACTGCCATCTGCTGATAATCATAAATATACATATTAGTGAAAAATGATCTCTTTTATTAAAAATAATTGTTCCCATGGCTCATATGGTCCCAAATATTCTAAATTACCATTCATGTGTTCAACTTCGACTCCGACTAAAGAGAGACTTACGAAATATACAGAATAATATACCATATAATCCCTAATAAACGCTCCTCCCCAAATAAATGCCACCCACCCCCACCATGTTTTTCAGGATTTTTTTTTTAAAGTTACCAAAAGATGAAAGTTTTTTGTTTCATTAAAATGGAACACACAAAATCACTAGAAAACCTAAAATTCGATGCATTAATTGATTGACTGACAAGCAGACTTTGTTTTTTTGGGTAAAGAAAATCATTAAATAATGTCTGATTTAAAAGTTAAATTATCTATTTTTGGTCCCCGCTTTTCAAGGCGTTTATTAGAGATTATATGGTATTATGTATATCTTGCCTCTGCCAATGTAAAATGGTATATAATGATGCTGATATGGTGTCAACATTCAATGTGGTGTCGTCTGCACCAACTAATGTTTCAAACTTAAGAATAATATCATGTTGTCATAAATGTGCCGTTTGTTTGCATATAAAAATTAGTGTACTAATTTTTTTGTTTCCAAAGCTGAAATGTTACTTGTACCATTTTCCCTCTAATAGTAACGCCTCCCCGTACAGTAGTGCCCCATCACCCACCCACCTTTTCAACAACAAAAAAACCCCACCCCACACTCAAACAACAAAATAAAGAAAGGAAGAAATGAAAGATCTTCAAAATGCAATACATATTCAATCTCTAAATTCAATTAAAACATATTGTTTTTTTTGTGTTTTCATTTTTTTACATTTTTTTTACATTTTTTTAGATTTTATAAAAGCACCGACTTGGCATTTTTTATAACGCCTAGAAGCTACTATTAGCGGAAATATGGAACGTACAGGAATCAATTTTTGTGAAGTTGTTAATTTCAGCTTTTAAATCTTAATTCACAAAATATTTTAGAAAATTAGCAGTATTTTAATCTTAAATGTGAATAAACAGCACATTTATAATGTTCAGCCTAAAGCTCTTGCTACTGTCATCTAAAGGCCTTAAGTGCTTTTTTGTAGCTCCTCCCATGTTCAGATGTTTTTCATTGCTCCTCCCATGTATAGATGTTTTCCATAGCTCCTCCCTTGTAGAGATGTTTTCCATAGCTCCTCCCATGTATAGATGTTTTCCATAGCTCCTCCCATGTACAGATCCTATATAGGTCTATAGCTATTGCCAACTCCAATTATGAAAATTTAGAACCTCCCACATCTGGGATCAATCGCCATTTTCAGTTTAAGAAGTGTAAGTATATAATGGCCTGTGTCGGTGTTCTCGTCAACAGAAACAGGACTCCCGTGTTCTTGCCTGAATAAATGCCAGCATTATTTTCAACAAGTTTAGAAAATGAGTCTTGGTCTGTGTGTATTGACGTCTGCTAATACAGCTAGTCACAAATTCAAAAAATTACCAAAACACACATCGACCTCTGTTCTGGGGACAGTTTCAGAAGTAAGAATACGAATACTGTCGCGTGTTGCTGTCTGGCGAAAACACGGAGAACGAGTTTGAGTCAAGACTGTTGAGGAAGTTGTCGTTGTCCAATGAAATCATCTCATCATAGCTGTCCTGAAATCACACAGGCATGATTAAATATTATTTAAAACAATAATATTATAAACAATACAAGAGGCCCCAGGGTCTAGGGTTTGTATCGCTCTACTTGCTGCATGTAAATAAAAGGAAAGATGAAATGTATTGTTTTATATTTATAAAAGTGACAAAAACACTGCTTCAAAATATTAGTCGTGCCAAACAATTATAAATTTATTTTACAAATGCAGAATTTATTATTTACTGGTTGTGTACCAGATGTAGTCATTATCAATAAAGCCCTTATGATGTTATTATTTTTTCGCCCACAACCACTTTACAAATCTCTAGAAGCTATCAACAGACAAGCGGAGATTTTTTTAAAACACTCAAACCAACCTGTTTACCTATATAAATACTGTTATAAACATAGCACATCCCTGGAGATTACTCACGCGCTAATGCGCATGCGCAGGAAAATTCCTTTTTAAAGTGTCTGACCCTTTACGTTTGAGCATTTAATAGTGTGCCAAAATGTATTCAAAGGGAGACAATGAGTACAAACCGTTCAATTTAAATTTCCGTATAGTTATTTGCCCTAAGTTATGAATGTCAAAGATGGATCAGTAGAAAAATCATATTAAAATTGAAGTTAGACTTTTTTTTTTGTATTCGAATACAATTGGAATATTTAAGTTAAATAAAAAACTACGGAAGTTTTTAATGTCCCAAAAGTCAGTTATTCGGCATTAAATTGAACATGATGTTAACTTTTAACATTCAGCGGAATTTTCTTCATTATTCTGTTAAGGCCTAAAAAAAAAAAGTGTGTTTCTGGTTTCACCCTGTCAAAAAGTTTGGGTAGGAAAAAGTTTTTTTTTTAGATATTTTTTTAATATATATTGTTCACATATATTATGCCATTTTTGTACTAAGGCAACTTCTTGATAACCTTTGCAAACAGTTTGGATCCAGATTAGATGCTTAACAACTCTGTGTCTCATCAGGATACAAACTGTTTGACACTTGTTAAGTTTAAACTATGAATTCATGTTAAATTGATGCTAATAAAATTACATTTGAATAAAAACATTTGTTGTTTGATTGTAATATCTTTCTTTTTTTTTCCATCTCGCTAAAAATATTTAGGGTCAGCGGTGAAAAAGTAGGGTCGGTCGGGAAACTGGAAACACACATATATTTTTTTAGGCCTAAAGTTTTAATCATATATTGGTGCAATATAATCAATAATTAGTAATACGCACAAACAATTTTTTTTCAGCTTTTGCAAATGCCCAAGCTATGTAGAACTTGAAGCGTTTTCCGTTTAACACTTGTGTCGCCTGTCGTGTGCTAATTTGGTTGGGTTGCAGGTTAAAGTTTAATGAAATGGGGAATAACTCTCCCAAAATTAAAGTCAAAGTTAATAAACATGTTTAACGTCATTCCTTGAGTTAAGATGAAGATGTGTGTGAAGTTTTATAAACATTGGTCAAGTACTTTTCAAGTTATGGCCAAGGATAGGTTGCAGGTTAAATGTGACAGACGACGACAGACAAAGTGATTCCTAAGTGTCTGCCATGCTACGCAGGCGACACAAAAAGTAACAGAATGCAGAGTTAAAATCAACAGTATCATGCGTCACTTTAACAATGTCTGCAACATACATGACATACTATTATTTATTACTTATGTCCCACTGCAGTGTTTTTTTCTATACTTTGGGAACATAACCCATACCATTACAATTGGGAATTTTAGCAAGATTTTTCATAAAATTGCGAAAAAATACAGCAAAACATTAATTTAATAACTGTATCTTTAATATTGCCTTAAGTACATGTACTCTAAGGTCAGAGGCTTTTGGAAGCATTTCAGTCAGTACTTGTCACACCAACACTTCTTTTTTTAATTTGTTATTGCTTTTTTTTTTCAATTGGGAGTTTTTGTCGCAAAATTGATGAAAAAAGGTATGTTTTGGCATTGGGAACTATAGCCCAATAATCAAAATGGCTATAAAAATAGCCAAAAAAACAACAATAGCATTCCATTTAATATCTTTGATATCTATAAACTGTGACATACTTCCTTCGTCCTCGTATTTCCATATATAAAGAGAACTTTTTGCATGTTTCTCAGAGTCAGTCATGGTTGTGCCGTTTGCCAATTTTAATTAACTTCTGAGTTGATGCAGATTAACTTCAGTATACTAGTACCATTTCATATCCATATGATAAAAAAAACAAGACTTGACTGTCCATCTCATCTCCCCAACCACACACCCACCACCTCTAATAATATCATTCTCAGTTCCTACCTACCTTGGTCAGATCTATATTGCTGTCAGCAATGTAACTAAGTGTGAGATTGTCAACCCAAGCTTTTGTTTTCTTCTTGTGATATCTTTTCCGCACAAAACACACTGCCACAATTACTGGAAAAAAACAACACAAACTATGCCAACATATCACAGAGATTTACATACTTGCCAACCTTTCAGGCTTTAAAGGGACACACGACGATCTTGAATTTTATTCAAACACTAACATTTGCTCCTCGATTTAGTTATCCTGCGTCATCAAAAAATTTGAGATGTCAGTTTTCTTCGTTATTTTACCAATTTTTTAAATATATTATTGGTGCAATATTATAAAAAGATAGTAATGTGTAAAACCAATTTGCTTTGAACTAGTCTAATAATTAATATTAATGACTGAACAAATGCAAGTTAACAGAAAAACTAACGGGATGCCTTGATTTTTTAAAAAATCAAGATTGCCATGTGTCCCTTTAAAAACAGGAAAGGTCTAATAATGTCAAGATTCTACACTGATCTTCTGAGTTACCTAAGAGTATGGATTTTTTACTTGTAGTGTATGAATACAAAACCAAGCGCCTAGCTAAGAACTTTTTCGAACAAAATAGACTCGACCACTGCGAGTGACCCACTCCGTGAATAGGAATGGTCAACCAGTTCATGTAAATTGCAAACATGGCACTCAGTGGATCAAAAAGGAATATTTAAACCTTCAATTCATATTTCAACAACATAATCTATTCTTTTATTGTGGGTTAGATGCTAATTTTTTTTGCGAAATCAGAACTGCAAAAAAATAGTGAAAAATCGGGACAGTTGGCAAGTATCGATTCACAGGGGTTAATAGATACCTATCAATATGAATAAATCCTGGTCATTAATTTATTATGATTAAAATAACTTTGTACAGAAAAAAGTTTTTTTTTTTTTTTAGAATGTTCTGACTTTCTGACAACTCTTATGATATCAGAAATTTAAAATTAGCAAGAGGGCAATGATGGCCCTTTATTATATAACCTATAGATAGACGCGTTTTCATTGGCTAAAAAGTAATTTTTTAGAAAAAATATCTAGCGATATTGACCTGTTTTTTTGATATTGACCTGTTTTTTTGATATTGACCTGTTTTATATAATTGTTTTTTTGATATTGACCTGTTTTATATAATTGTAAATTGAGGGTTATATAATAAAACAGTTATGGACTTTTCAGCTGTTATACATGATGTTGATATGTACCAAAAAATCATTATTGACCTCGGCTATCGCCTCGGTCAATAATGATTTTTTTGGTGCATATCACATCATGTATAACAGCTGAAAAGTCCATAATTGTATAATATCACTCACCTGAGCAAATTTGAACCAATAATTTAAAAACACACTAAACACAATTGTTATTAAGTTTTCTTTAGAATCCAAATGAAAACTTGTGACAAATAGGATGGGGCAAATTCTGACCACTTGGTTCACCATTTCAACAAACTTGATGCAATACATACATAATTTTACCCCAGGTTCAATATTTGTATAATCTTTGTCTAGGATCAGTAGATCACAATTTGGGTGTAAATGAATAAAAAAATAAAAAAATAGGTCAAGGCCACTGATATTGAGCAGCTTTTGTGCCAGAACATATTGGTGTCATATAGATGTAATGGTGTATGAAGTTTGAAAGCTGTGTGTAAAGTAGGTCAAGGTAATTCATATTGACCTACTTTTCATTGAAACATTTCGCCGTCATGTAGTTATTAACATTTGTACATTTTGAAAGCTGTAAGGCATCGGGTGTTGAAGAAATTGACTTAACAAAAGATTTGAATGTATCATTCAAACTTCATGAACTTGAATGTAAAACTTTATTTGTAAATTAACAAAGTGTAAAAAGTAGGCCAAGTTCATTCATACTGACCTGATTTGGGTAGGAACATATTGCTGCCATATAGATGTAAGTGTGTATGAAGTTTGAAAACTGTAAGGCTTTTGGTATTAGAGTAATGGACATAATAAAAAACTTGAATGTAAAACTTTAATGTAAATTAACAAAGTCCATAAAGTAGGTCAAGGTAATTCATATTGACCTACTTTTCATTGAAACATTTCGCCGTCATGTAGTTATAAACATTTGTACATTTTGAAAGCTGTAAGGCATCTGGTGTTGAAGAAATTGACTTTTAAAACAAAAAATTTGAATGTATCATTCAAACTTCATGAACATGAATGTATATTAACCTGATTCGGGTAGGAACGTATTGCTGCCATATAGATGTACATGTAAGTGTGAATGAAATTTGAAAACTGTAAGGCTTTTGGTATCTGAGAAATTGACTCAATAAAAAACTTGAATGTAAAAACGGGACATCCGGACGGACAACGGTAACACTGTATGCCCGCACCACTTTCATGGCAGGGCATAAAAATCACAAAAAAACATAACACAGATTGTGTAGATGGCAGCTTTTGATTATCAACAACAAATTACCTCCCTTTAACATTTCCATATCATCCATGAAAGATTAGTGCTTGGAAAATTTGAAACTGTTTAATGGGATATTTAGTACTCACTTAAGTGTGCTTACAAACATCAAACATTGTTTATTAAATCAATGTTTAAGCTTTTATCTGCCCTCAAAAACTGGCCTATGGGAATACCAGCAAAAAAGTAGGAAGTTTCTTTTTTTGTTCAGTATATGTTCAGTGAATAAATGTAGACTGAGACCTAGTGGGTTTCTTTTATTACTTCAACAATTTAGCAAGTGCTAATATTTACTACTTGCATCTGCAAAAATCTGCTTGCATTTAGCAAGGAAGTGTTAAATTTGAATTCTAAAAGCATGGACGTATACATGACTTACTTATTATTAGCACAATTACTGCCGATCCTGTAGCTATGGCAACAGTTACTGTGGTGTTGAGACCAGTCTCTTCGTCGAACACGTGTAAATCGTCCCCTTTTTCTGTCTGGTTTAAGTGAACACCATTCTCTGACTCAGTATTGTTGGAATAGAGATTTGTTGGAAATGCTGACAAAGTTGGTAAAATGGCAGAGGTCACATGATTCAGCACATGTGTTGTTTTCCTTGCAATCGTAGAGTTTGGCATGTCTCCCATGGTCATTTCTTGGTCAAAATCCATCTAGTGTAAAAGTATTCCTCCATTCAATAAACGACGTTACCATGTTCCTGAAATAACACAAATTACCTTAAATAATTTAATTTATATAATAGGGACACAGGCTGGTTTTGGAATCTTAGCAAAACAATGTGGTTATAATTGACGGCTGGCTGATGGTTGGTTGGACGGACAGGGCCAACAATAATATATATGCATTTCCACCCGACAGCAGCTGGCTGGACTGACGACCAGGGTTAACAATACATGCCTTTTCATCTGACAGCAGCTGGCTGGACTAACAGACAGGGCGAAGTTAATGTAGACCAGGAACAGGAGCGGTCCTACAACTTATCCCTGTGGGACCCCATCTGCCACCTTGTGTAAGATAAGGCTTTCTATCACTCGTAAAATTCTGGTTAATAATCTTATCCAGTATGCAAGAAAGTTATTTCTTTCTATTTTGCCACAGTGACAGGCCTCACGGGCTTAATCTGCAAGTTGTGTCTAGTTAATCTGCAAGTTGTGTCTAGTTAATCTGCAAGTTGTGTCTAGTTAATCTGCAAGTTGTGTCTAGTAAATCTGCAAGTTGTGTCTAGTTAATCTGCAAGTTGTGTCTAGTTAATCTGCAAGTTGTGTCTAGTTAATCTGCAAGTTGTGTCTAGTTAATCTGCAAGTTGTGTCTAGTTAATCTGCAAGTTGTGTCTAGTTAATCTGCAAGTTGTGTCTAGTTAATCTGCAAGTTGTGTCTAGTTAAGCAGTTTGAGGAGAACAACAGTGTACGGGTGTCAAAAACGGCATAAACAGATAAAAGCAGGGTTAACAAGAAATATGACATAAGTGATGTATGCCCCCGAAGTGTCCTTTGAATTATAAGTATGACCTTGACCTTGGAGCCATGGACCTGGATTTTGTGCACGACACGTCGTTTGGTTTTGGTGAGCACTCGTGCCAAGTTATTTGAAAATCCGTCCATGAATGCCAGAGTTATTGACCGGACACAATTTGATTTTTGACCTCCAAGTGTGACCTTGACCTTGAAGACCTGGGTTTTGCGCGCGACACATCGTCTTGTTATGGTGATCACTTGTGCCAAGTTAAATAAAAAATCCATGCAAGGGTTTTGAAGGTACAGTCCGGACACGAACTGCGGAATGACGGACGGAATCTGGACAGATAGACAGACGGACGGACAGATGGACTACTCTATGCCCCCGAAATTTTCGGAGGCATAAAAACAATCATAGGCACTTAAGGTCTGACGTGATGGATGTGACTGACAGCCAGCTTGGACGAATCAAGATCTGTCTGCAGCACGACATCAGCTGGGATGGCATTCCACTGAACAGGTAGACAGAAAGAATGAGTGCTTATAAAACTTGTATTTACTGTTAGCATGGGTAGGAGAACCAATTGCAATTGGAATACAATGTAGTTACCTGACAGTGCTTCAGATAAGTGTATAGTATTTGAGTACAGTACCCATTAAAATCAAAATAAATGAGTACCAGGCTTCTCGTTTCAATACCATCGTAACTCAAAAATTTAATCTTAGCTTAACGTTAGCCTATCTTCTTCTTTTTTTAAACAAAACGTTTTTTTTGTAACAACAGACCTATATTTAATATAGTGTATCTACAAATACATCAGGTAAAGTTTTACTGGTACAAAGACTTATCAGCTTGTTTTAACCTTTTGCAAACTTCTTTTATAATGCCACGCTATACAGTCCGAAACATATGGCCAGTACAGGATCATAAGTATTTAACTTGGTACCATCAACAAGGAATCTACAGATTAGATTGAACATCTGATTTTAGTCTTTAGACCTTGTCACATACACACAACTTTACAGCAATTTTATACAGAACAGTTATTCTTTGAAAACCTGTCAGCTTGCAATAAAATTACTTTCTTGCAAAGTGTTTATGTTTTTGCATTGTTATGTGTACCCTTAAAGTAGCTATCCCGCCAACAACAACCACATTTTACAATATATGTACATCATTTCTCAACCTACTGACCTATATTTTGGGAATATAAACTCTATATATAGACACAACATGAACGGCATTAAGCGGGCAGGCAAAGCCTCAAAACGGAAGCATTTAATTAAGAGTTACCAACTCATAATTCATTTTAGGCATATTCAATCACGGGTATTTTAAGAACCAGTTAAAATTCCAATACTTTTAATCCAATCATATGCATTATGTTATGCCCTGAACAACTAGACAGGTCTTGGATAAATGATTTTATTGTGTAATGTTGCCGTTATTTGTCGGGTTAGTGCCTTTAAGCATAGCTATAAATGTGGTCCTTGCTGTTATAGTTTAATATGTCCAAAAAAAATGCATTTATGAAAATAATGAATAATGTGTTATCAGGGATATATTTACATCCTTGGTGCTAATAAACAGTGCATGCACATGTACGTGAGATTTCTCAGCTAGCCAAAATATACCTTTGTGTATTTTTGTTTTTAGACATTTCCTGCTGTTGTGGAAATGATGTCCTTTAAAATGGTACAAGCAATTAGCGGGTCTCTCTTTTTTCATTGTCCTTGCCGCTTGCAGTTCACGCCAAAAATTATTGGTAGTTCATAATTTTCCATTGCAGAGATGTTGAGATTGTATTTATTTTCAGTAGGTGATAAAATTTGTGTTACTTGGTTTTTATCGTTAGGTGCTATAGTAAAATAAAGTAGTAAAAAGACGATAATTTTCAAGATTTTGATTTTAAAAGATACATATATATATATTGAATCAATTTGCATGAATGTGCATGAACTATGCAGGGTTTTAAAAGAATCACACTGTATTTTTAACAGTACACTTGGCTGAACATCAAGGATAAAGACCGAGGTTATTACCTATCACCTACCAGAATGTATTGGTACAATGTATGTCTTATTTCTGGTCACTGATTGGTCAGTTTTTTTTGATGATGCTCTATGCATTGTTTTACTTTAGCATAAACAGCTTGGCAAAAATGCTCATTTCTCAGCTATACCTTTGTGTATTTTTGTTTTTTAGACATTTCCCTCAGTTGTGGCATTGATGTCTTTTAAAATGGTACAAGCAATTTAAATTAGCGGGTCTCTCTTTTTTCATTGTCCACGCCGCTTGCAGTTCACGCTCAAAATTATCGGCAATTGTGCATTGTTTAACATAAACAGTTTGGCGGAAATACTCATTGGCCCGGTACTGCTATTACGATTACGATAACAGGGATGAAATTAGAACCAGAACCAAAGGAAGAAACTGTAAATAACTGGTGTCGCTGCTTCATAAAATCATTAAAAACGTGCTTCGAAAACTCAGTCTCTGATTGGCAAAAAGAGAAATTTCGTCCGCACAAGGTCACAGCCTGTCACAGGGGATTAAAATAAAATGACTAAAGACGACAATGACTCAACGCATGTTTATGTAGATGAAGACTGGTAGACCTGTGGAGAATGTGAATAATTAAAAGTAAAGAAAACACATCACAACTGAACTAGTTGAAACAAAATATAATGAAAGCAGAATTACCATACAGTTTGAGAAAATATTTTTGCTGAAATTCCGAATTGTACCCTTATAAAGATGTTCTCACCCAAAAGTTATTTTTGTCTCATCTGTCATGTTCAGACTAAAGTGAAGGCAACGAAAGGATGACAAGATGACCGATCTGTCTGTCATTGCAAAATGTGTGTTTTTATAAAGCCACGTAAATAAACCCAAACAATTATTTCAAACTTGTTTTACCTCATAAATTACGATGCGTTTTTTTATTTTTATCCGTCATATGAGAACTTCATAGACTAGTAAAACAGCATTTTATTTTATTTACGGTTTTATTTACCCGGATACTCGTCATTTTTGTTTTGCCTTGCACCGGATAGTAATGAACAGTTTCAACCGTCAACGAATTTATTTTTTCTGCTCGTGTAATTCGCACAGGACACCGTTAGAGAATTGCCCTGACATCAACCTTATGTAACCTCGAGTTTCATAAACACGTTTGATCATGGCGAGTCTCTGTCGAATCGCTCCTGGAATACGGCTTGCAAATAGTAAGAACTTCTTTCTTACCATTTAAATAGTTTGCAGTATGAGTTCTAAAACACAGATCATTTTAAAGAAATAAGACGCCCAAGACCTTGGAGGTCATATTTTTTTTAAAAACATTGTTTTGTTCAAATTGTTATCACTGTTAGTATTTTCAACTTGGTACACTCATCAGGGTTTGGAACGATTCATTATTTTCCATTGCAGAGATGTTGAGATGTTATCTTATTTTCAGTAGGTGATAAAATGTGTGTTTTTATCCTTAGGTTCTATAGTAAAATAAAAATCTTTAGCAGCTAGAGTAAAAAGAGGATAATTTTTAAGATTTTAATTTTGAAAGAAACATATATTGAATCAGTTTGCATGAATGTGCATGAACTATGCAGGATTTTAAAAGAATCACACCGTAGATACCTTAATTATAGCACTAAACTTGGTTGAACAACAAGGATAAAGACCGAGTTTATCACCTACCAGAATGTATTTGGATGTTTTATTTCTGGTCACTGATTGGTCAGATTTGTTTGATGATGCTCTATCAAAATTATGAATTGCATGTGAAGCTGGCGCTCTACCATAAAAGCTAGCTCTGTGGCTAGACAGTAGTAACGTGCTTATAACCCTATCTATTTACATATCCCGGCACAACATCTTTTCGAACACAACATGAATTCGAACACTTCCGAATATACAGCAGAAATAACAATGCGCGCGCTCATTTGCATACGATCACGTGCTATTTTGACAGCTACTCCCGTAGAAATGTCAACCTGATGATATCAACACAAATGGAGATACGAGAGGTAATTTTTATATAAAAAGCTAACCTTCATGTGTATTTTAGTCCATTCCACTATTCCCAAATCTGTCTTCCCTTAAAACTTGATTAAAAGCATTTTTCCATTGACTAAAATGTTTACATTTGTCGTCTGCTCAATCGATGACGTCATCTCATGACCTACTCTCCGCAAAAAAAATCAAAAGTATACTGCAGATAAAAAAATAGGCACCTTAAAAAATTGCCCTCCCTTATTTAATTTTACTGAAAATATTTTAATAGGAATATTGAGTATTACGTCTATATGTTATTTTTATGAATTTCTTTTCAGATAAAATCGAAAAGTAGAGGCCCATACAGGCTGTATAACCATGACCTCATAACAGATGCTTACATTGCTGTAAAAGAGGCACATATGTCTATCAGAGGCGCAGCAAAGAAGTATGGGGTGCCAATTACTACGCTCATAGATAGAGTGAATGGGAAAGTCGACATCGATGTTGTCAGATCTGGCACAGCACCAATGTTTTCTACCGAGCAAGAGGCTTTGCTGGTTAAACATGTCACGACACTGGCTGAAGTTGGATATGGCTACAGCAGGAATGAAACAATTAATCTAGCCTCAGACTACGCTATAAGTCTTGGACTTCGAGATAAACAGCATCCGTTGACAGACCGATGGCTTTATAGTTTCCTTGCTCGTTGGCCTGATCTTAAGGTGAAGAAGCCCCGTAGCTTAGAAGTTTCCAGAGCTAAAAGTGCGACACGTCAAGCTATTGACAGATATTTCCTTGAACTTGATAGCATCATGAAGAAATATAACTTGACTGATAAGCCACATATAATTTATAATGTGGATGAGAAGGGGTTAAGTCAGGAACACAAGCCACCCAAGATCATCACAGGTTCTATCAACAAAACCCAGGCTGTAACATCCGGCAAGTCAAAAACTGTGACATTGATTGGATGCTGCAATGGTGTTGGGCAACAGGTTCCACCTTTCTTTATTTTTCCTGGGGAGAGAATGCTTCCCAAATTACTTGAAGGATCCTCGCCTGGGTCTGATGGGACTGTATCAACATCTGGGTGGTCGAATACAGAAATATTCACTGACTACATGAAGAACCACCTTACAAAGTATCTCCCTGCTAGAGATGTTGATACCTACCTGTTGGTTTTGTATGATGGACACAAAAGTCACGTCTCATTGAGTCTTATTGAATGGGCACAGCAGAATAAGATTATTCTGTTCGTACTTCCCCCTCATTGTAGCCATCTTTTACAGCCTCTTGATGTAGGTTGCTTTGGCCCTTTTCAGATGGCATGGAATTCGGCATGTCACCATCACCTACGTGAATCTGGCGGCTGTGTGATCACTCGGTATGATGTATGTCATATGGCCTGCAAGGTGTATGCCAAAACACTTACAGCCAGCAATATCCAAGCCTCATTCAGACGGTGTGGAATTTACCCATACAATCCAAATGTTGTCGATGACTCAAGTGTTGCACCTGCTACTACATTTGACAGACCTGTCCTTGAAACTGTAACTGTTCCTGCAACAAAACCGGCTGTCAATGCTGCTGCAACTGCTGCAACGGAATCACCTGAAAGTTTTTTGCTGAAAAGGGGTGGAAAAATACTGGAGAATGTACACAAGGCAAAAGTAAGGGACACATTGAGTAAGGTGGTAGGTGGAAAAGCCATAACAGAGGACAACGTAACAGGTAAAATAAAGGAACATATAGAAAAACACAGTAAAAAACAAAAGAAACAGACTGATAAACACAAACAGGGTCATGAAAGAAGTAAGAAAGATTCCCAAGTACCATCCACATCAGGATTGCCTGCAAAGAAACGTAAACGACGAAATCCTTCACCAGCCATCAGTTTGTCGTCAGATTCAGCCGAGTCTGATATTGATGAATCTGAAAAATGTGTGGTCTGCAAACACTTCAGTCCCACAAACCTCAATAAGTTTCCTCAAATTATTCTTGTTAAATGGGGAAGATGTGACAATTGTGAAGGTTGGGTGCATCTAGCATTTTGTTCTCAAGTAAGGGTCCTAAGAAGGGGAGACACCTTTTTCTGCCCTTCATGTGCACCTGAACAATAAAAACAACGTTAAAAGTAAATTGTAAATACGTTCCAAAAGTTTATTTTCATGCATTAACTGTTTAGAAGTGTTGACTATAATGTTGCAACTATTTTAGAGTAGAAACTTTTGCTCTGCAGTATACTTTTCATGTTTACCGGAAGTGTTCGGAAAGAGGTTGGAATGTCGGTTTGGAACGAGGTAAGTAGGTCGTCATTTCTCTGAAAAAATGTAAACAATAGATGTCATGCCCAATAGGCATGATTATACAGATTTTCAGTACTGTAATTCATGAAAACATTAACAGAAAAGAAAAAGGCCTTGATGTAATTTTAAAGTTATAATTTCATTTTCTATCCTTATGTGTTCGAAAAGTGGTTGTTCCGGGATATGTAGTGGTTTCTCCTAATGTCGCTGGTTCTTTAATATCGCGGTAAACTCTATTTGTGATGACATCACCCTCGAGCGCCACCTACCTGTGATCAAAATCTCACAATTCATACCCGAAGGTCACGCTAATTTTTACAAATACATATCGGCAAAATGTCGCAACTCATGGTCAGTACAATTCAGCGTTTTTTTTTCACCATTTTGGGAATGGGTCCGTGAAAGAGTTTCCTGGCCCAGACGATTTCTGTTATTCGTCCTTTATTTAGTATTAACCCATCGCTCACTGAGGCGCTTGTTACATAGTAGAATATACTAGCAGTAAAGCGTTTCGATAACATACAAGCGGTAAAGCGTTTCTGCAACGCATAAACAACATGGCGTCATCCTCGGGTGACGAGGTTGTTTTTTGCGTTTCAATTTACACAGAAAAGCAGAAGAAACATCGAAAACCCTGGTAAAAAACTTTATTAAGAAGATTATTCTAAAACATTTTACAATTTTGGGAAGAAAAATCTGGAACTGGGAATTTTTTATACTCAAAATTGGGGAAAATGCTATCTTTTGGCGATTGGGAACGGGTCCGTTTACCGGACCCGTCCAAAGAACGGGTCCGTTTACCGGACCCGTCCAAAGAAGGGAAAAAAACGCTGCAATTGGTTTTCCATATAAATACATAAAAACATCACAATGTGTAAATTTCCTCCACCCCCTTACCAACAAAAGAACCCATACTACTTCGTAAAATAAGTTTATAAACTTTGGGTCTCCGTCAAATCTTAGTCTTTTTGATGCTATGTATGAATGAATTTGTTGTGGGCATGTGACTACGCTATGTTGCGAACAGGGCACCTGCCAACAGCGCCACTAAATTAAGGGGAAACAATAAAGAGGCCCTGCTACGCATTTTCATACAGAGTTGCCAAATTGATTTGTAGCCGCACATATTGAGGGGATGGGAGACACTTTGTTTTGTTTCTTGCGGAAAGTGTGACTTCTGTCCACATTGGTCACACTTTAAGTACTGATGTAATGTTACAGTTTTGAGGCGTGACTCTGTTTTCAGATGTCCACACTGCCTTACAATGTCCAACTGCATGCACAAAAGTTTAAAAAGTAAAGAAAACAAGAGTGTTGAGTGATGAATTGATGTAACTTGCGTGATTATTAAAAGAAACTGGTGAATTTCAGCATATAGTTTCAGTTTTATTTGTAGATATACGCCATTTATTTTATTTAGATTTTTTTGCAATCAATAAACTCTAGTCAGGCTTCCACTTTTATCGCGATATTAGAGTACTCGACCCTGACAACAGTTAATCCATAGCTGTCGATATCGGATAAAATTATTTCAATATTTAATCCATCTAATGTTTTAATACTATGTACAAATACAGATGAGATGTTTGAATGTAACCAGGACAGAAATAATTTTAAATAAATGATGTATTATCATTTATTTAAACTGCAAACAGTAAGTACCGCGATATTAGGGAACACCATCCTACCCCAACTGAGTCCTACTACATACCTCCATCCTTTTAACTTGATATTGGTCATCCTAAAAATATCAAACAACCCAGGTCCTTAGATACCTCAGCTAAACAGCCTCCAACAGTAAATATCCTGTTCATGGCACCAATGTAAACGGATGAGGGGAAAATTAAAACACTCAGCGGAGATTCATCTCGGAACGATTGCATGTGAAACTGACGATATAGTCAACCGATATGACGTTAAAAGCTAGCTACGCGGCGAGACAGTAGTAATGCGCTTATAACCATATCTATTTACATATACATGTACCCCCAACTGTTTAACTTTTCACATTGCCTCTTTTTGATTAATTTTGTTTTCCATTTTCTTCTTCAAGTACTTGAACACTTTTCTTTTTGGTGTCTATTTCAGATGTGATAAACTCTGCATCTCCAACCACATTTGTTGCTATCAGGAGAAATACCACAGAGGCGAAGAAGCCAGAAAAGGTACAAACCATAGCAATGCCTTCCTTCTACATTGGTACAAAATGCAGCAATGCCTTCCTCCTACATGTACATTGGAAAGGGATAACACTTGTTACATGTGGTCCGTCGCGAAGCTTGTCTAAATAGGAATATTCCATTTATTCCCACAGAAATACTGGTTTTCGGTGATACGTGATTCGGGAGTTAAAGTCCACCTTTCAACTTGATTTTTATCAGACTTAACCTAGGGTGATAGGGGATGGGATGTCAGCACAGATAAAAATGGATAATTGCCCAGAAACCAGCCAAACACTGCATTTTAAAATTTCATGTACATGTACCTTAAACATAGGTTTGCCTTAATTTACTTTTAAAAAATGCTGTTACCATAATACGAAAGAAATGTCAGTTGCTACCAAATTTATAAGAAATGGCAGCCTGGTTGTCGCGATATTGCATCGGCTTAAATACATGTTTAAATGTTTTGTTTGCTTATAAAAACATAGCAGTTTAATTTTGTTCAAAAATACCGCTTTGCTCAAGGTAAAACAGTTATTTATGTATTACTACGAGTAAAATATTGCATAATTTTGTGTTTTGTGCTGTATTATTTCCACTGTGAAAATGGCCTGCCTTGGCATACATGTACCTGGAAAACTCAAAAGTGCAAGCATGGTTAAGTGAGTCATGTTGGGGTGAAATATTTTCTTTTAACAAATCAAACATATTACATTAAGTATACTACTAAGAATAAAATGAAATACTTTTATATGATGTGTGAACTCCAAATCGACATCGTAATTATATGTCTATTTTCAGCATGTTATTTTTTATGTTCTTGACATTTCTTGTGCAATTTTATTCCATTGATATCAGATCACTTTTTTAGATTCTTGATGTTTAATAGTTTGCTGCTCTGCGCTGTCCGCTGTTTATACATACACATTTTGGAAAATATTCTGATAAAAATCATTATATTTATCACCGTGACAGCCCTCCTATTTTTGTCTAAATTGAAAGAAGAATATTTCTTCTTTATTCTGTTTAAGTTCAAACAAAAGTTCGATATTATTCTTAAAGTCAGAATAAGCTTATTGTTAACCTTAACAGAGACTTTGTGTCAAGTATTTGCGTATAATATTACCGTCAAATTTGCATTAAATCACCTGATATACCTGTATACCCAGCCGTATATAGAAACAACTGATTAGAAACATACTCTTCGTTAAAAAGGCACGCTGACACGATCGTTAAAAAGGCAAGTGACTTTTTAACTCTTGAGTTACAATAAACAATACCTGTGCTTTAAATAAACTATTTGAATCTGCTTTCTTCCTGTGGTGTGCTTAGCGTCGGCGTGGCATGTAAGGGATATAGTGTAATAAGTACACAGATAAGTTGTAACGCTTCTGAATGCTTCGTCAACTGTTTCAGTTTGTTTTAATAAGCATATTCTGCCTTTAATGGTTCATTGTCAGCCTTCCTTTTTTAATTTTAATGGTTCTACATGAAAATAACTCAATAAATCGTGCACAATTTTGATCTCATAAATGATAAAATGGTTTATTTGTAACATTAACATATATACCTTACTTGGTATTATATTGCAGACAAAGTTTGGACCCCTCCATGATGATGACAGAATATTCCAGAATATATTTGGCAGACATGACTTTCGTCTTAAAGGTGCCATGGCTAGGGTAGGTGTTTAAAACATACTGAAGGCGGATCTGTGTAATATTCTGTGATACTTTACAATGCACAGTTTAATAATATATAATGTACACGGGTGAATAATATGTGCAGTTTGACACAATGCGCTTTAAAGGAAGTACATCATGAATGTTATTTTTTTTGGAAGTGTTCAAATACATTATTTTTGTATTAAATTGACAAATTAAACTAAATGAGCCATACACCTTACCACCAACATAAATTACATTGAACATATCAAATAGAAGACCTGAATGAAGTCTTTCCTAACCATAGTTACACGCCAGGTTGAGCTATTTTAAACTTGGCAGTAACAAAATCGCAAAGTATTGTAGCGTGAGAGTTACGGGCATATATCGCCGAGGTGCTCCGCATGACAGCTATTTATAACTTCGGGAATTCCTAATCGCCTGATAATACTTGTTGTAATGCATAATTATTAATACTTACGCTGTGTTAAAGGAAACTGTTAATGTCCAGTCTATATCTTTGAACCAGTTCATGTTTAAAATTTGTCAATTCATAGCTCCTTTTTTTTTTTTTAACAAATATAGATCCAAGGCCTGATGTACCCACTTTAATTAAGAAAGAACACTTTAAAAGAACACACAACAATATTTTACAGTAGCGTTGATCAAGCATTAAAGTATGATTTATCTTATCTGAGTCTTCTCTGACCTTACCAGCCATTTTTGCGTTTTAACAATTTTGATATTTCATCATCTGTTGTAAAAGCCACTAAAAACATCTTAACTTTAGGGTCAGAGAAGGCTTGGATTACAAATATTTCCCCTAATAGAGCGCCTCCTTATGCACCTCACCTCCCCCAACCCCTCGCTTCGTTATTCTACCTTAAGTTTAAATATATTAAAAAATAATAATGAAACAGATCTTCACATTTCAGTACAATTTTAGACCTTTGTTTATCAAAAAAAATATTATGGGAAAACGGTACTTGACATTTATGTTATTTGTAAATTTTATATGTTGTGGCATGTTCCGACACTGATTCATTTATTCCAATTTGTTTATTTAAGGGTGATTGGTACAAAACCAAGGAGATCGTACAAAAGGGGTCCGACTGGATCCTAAAGGAGATTGTTAAGTCTGGGCTGAGGGGTCGTGGAGGGGCCGGTTTCCCGTCTGGTATGAAGTGGGGATTCATGAATAAACCCAGTGATGGCAGGTAAGATGGTCACCCAGCTGGATCAAGGTCCATATTCACTCATTTAACGGGAGTACAGCAAGCATTTTGGGAGTGAGGCGGAGGTCTAAGGGTCCAACTCAAAATTGACATATTATGATATTTATTATTCTAAGCATGATAAAGGGTGCTTGTTTCAGCCAGGGTTTTTTTACTTGAAAAAAAATTGAACTAATACCTAAACAAGATGTTTATCAGTGAAACAGAAATTTTTAGTGGTATATAACAATACGTTAATTTTCAAAATCCATCTTGCATATATCCATGTGAGATAGGGAAATCTCACTCGAGGATCAGAATTTGTAACCATGGGCGAGGCTCTGACATTTTTATCATGAGGTTAAAATCATGAATTAGAAGTTGGAACATTTTTAATTCTAGAAGAAAAGCGATACCTGCAGCAAAAAGGTCAGTGGTGCTATGGGAAGCATGTAAAGTTGCAATGTTTACACTAGAACCAAGGTCCAGCAGTCTGAACCATCATAGATTTGACTTAAACATGAAATCAAATATCTGAAGATACACCTATGACAATAATTATGTGTACTTGACCTTGAAGCTAGTATCATCATTGATAGGAACGTTTTTGTCCTATGCAAGTCTTGTTCATTGACTGAACTCTGCCCAACGAGGCTTTGAACTCTTGACACTTGGCACATGCATTCTTGAATCATTCTGCAACCAATTTCGATCTTAGTTCTTTCAAAGATAAGTAAGCGCATTTATTTCCATGCTATTAAGTGTCCACGCTATAAAATTTGGATCAATCGCTCATAGTGTTTTACTTGGCTTTTGTAACATTAAAACACCATTTTTAGTATAAATATGTTTTTCTCAAATTTGTAAAGATACATACCTCTGGACCTCCCTTGCAAACGTCAATTTGGTAAAACTGCGATAAAATGTTGCGTTAAAAAAAGTGAAAGCCTGTGCCGTAACGCGTTAATTTTTTCTCAGGCCAAAGTATCTTGTTGTGAACGCTGATGAAGGGGAACCAGGCACGTGCAAAGACAGAGAAATCATGCGTCACGACCCTCACACCCTAGTAGAGGGGTGTTTGGTGGCTGGAAAATCCATGGGAGCAATTGCAGGTCAGTATTGTTTGTTTGGCTAATTAGTGTTTGTCTGTTACGTACTAAAATGTATGTAAGAAATTCACTTCCAACAAAATGCAACAATTAGTCCTACAGTTAGTGAACTAATTGAAAGAAGCTGTATAGGTCACAATAAGACTCTGTAACTTATTTCTGCGTATGTTTTATGTGCGTTTTGTGTATTTGGTTAGCTTGTGTTAGTTAAGCTTGATTTTGTGGATGTAGAGAGTTCCTGTTTCGTCTCCTTTAAATGGCTGATAAGATGGAAAATACATTGTTAAAATATTTTATAAATTTGGTACACAAACATTCCAAATGGGGATCAGACCCTGGACCATAATCACTTAACCTGCATGCTTTACATACTATTAGCTGTGGTGCTAACTAAATAGTCTGACATTTACAAGTAAAAAGACATGCACCCCCCCCCCCCCCCCCCCCCCCCCCCCATAGATGCACCAAATTTGGAAAATAGGGTTCACCCATAGACGTTTATTAAATTGCCTTCCTGGGGTCCCGGATATGTTTTAATGGAATAGCCCTCCCTACATATTAATTATTATGACAAAACACACCATTGCATATTAAAGGGACACATGGCAGTCCTAAGTAATACAGTAATCACCTTTATTTATCAAGTGTCAGTTTCACATTAAACCTGTTTACATATATTTGAATAAAAGGTAACAACATTTTAATCTTCGTCGTCGACCTACCATATAGGTTTGAAATTTTATTATTTTATAGGTGCATTTTATTAAATCAACAATTAGTAAACTGCAAACAGTTTGCTTTGAACTATTTAAATGAATTTTAAATATACAAGTAATGTAGACAAACTAATGAGACAACGTGCATTTAAAAAAATATCATGCTTACCTTATAGCCCTTAAACCAAAAAAGTTTTGTCTCCATTTCAGCATACATCTATATTAGAGGAGAATTTTACAATGAAGCCTCCAACCTCCAGATCGCCGTGAATGAGGTAGAACGTTTTAAAGTTTTATTGATTTGAACAGCGGGGCTGGTATGGCCAAGTGGATAGCACCATTTGAATCTGTAGGACCCAGGTTCAAGCCCCTCTGGCACCGCTGGTGTTTGTCAGAATGTTGTTAAGACACTGGTGTTTGTCAGAATGTTGTTAAGACACTGGTGTTTGGCAGAATGTTGTTAAGACAATATAATTTTCCTTGGTGTCGCCCGTCAGATGGGGCCATAAACCTGACGTTCCCATGTATTTTGGTTCTATTCGACAGTAAGGTTCACAGATTCTTATGTATCCTTCCCCTCTTTCTGGGTTGGCTCTTATACCTAGGCTCTTATACCTATACCGAGCCTGTGTTGATGACCTGTTGAACAAGTCAGTTCAGTTCATTGAACAAACACTTAATTTTAAACAGAAGTAAAATAAATTAAAAAAATGACAGAATTAGCAGGTTCATAGAATCATTTGTTCAGCTGTCAATAATTTTTCGGTCAGTAAAACTGCAACACAGTTTTAAGGTATAACAATAATTTGTGAGTTTGTGTGTCTAATTTATGGATATATATAAACTTTTCTCTCATGATGGTTTTTATTCTGTTAGAAACTCTTTAAAAGAAGAGTACAAGTCAAAACATAAGCTGCTTTGGAATAAAATGTTGCCGCCCAAGTTTCACGAATTGTAAGATGACAGGTATAGTGTGGCTATTTCCATGCAGTTTAAATATTTTTAAGGCCATGTATTTGAACATTTTCAGGCGTACGCCCAAGGTTTGATAGGAAGAATGCATGTGGTTCTGGGTATGACTTTGATGTGTATGTACACAGAGGTGCCGGGGCCTACATCTGTGGGAGGAAACTGTAAGTATAAACTAGGAAGTATCATGTTAGTTTTGAATGCAAGCAGGGCCTTTTCTGTACAAATTGACAAGGGCCTGTGCTTTGAATTTGGGTAAATTATGTGTGCTTTCCTTTGGAATTGGGGGAAAAGAGCCTGATATTTTTTTGCTATTTAGAGAAAAAAGTTTTAAAGGAATCATTTATTGATATGTATATTTTTGAATAAAATATTGATCTGTTATTGAATTCAGCATTTATTTCTAGCATACAAACAATGAAAGTCTGGTCAGACTTGTAAAAACAATATATATATATTTTATAGATTGGGAATTCTGGTGAAATGTAGGTCACACCCGGTCTCCGCCATGACTTGCATCCCCACAGTCAGTGATATTAATAAAATTAAAATATTAAGTATGTACATAACGAATATCTCTTGGGATTGACATTGGTGTTGGACAAATAAAAATCTGGACTTCTCCGTAGTAGGGCTCGACATATAGGCGAGGTCTTCTAGTATTATGTTTAAAGAAACTAACCTGCCAAATAATGGAAAAATACACTAAAAACCCGTTTATCAAGACTCTGTCCAGGTGATCAGGTCATAAAATAATGTACATGGGCCGATTAGTAAAAAGTGTGTTTATTTATGGATTCTTAAAATAACCATGATTGAATATGAGTAACAATGAATTATGAGTTGGTAAATCTGAATTCGACGCTCCAGTTTGAGTTGGCCTTTCTGGTTAAAGCCGTTTATATTGTGTCTATAGAGTTTGGATTCTCAAAATAGTAAGTTATATATACCTCGTCCTCATATGTTTAAAAACGGTGTACATATACATTGTAAAATTGGCTGTTGTTGGCGGATAGCTACTTTAAAAAGCATAGTCTGGCTTTAAAGAAATGTCCTTAATTATACTAGAAGTTTGTCATAGTAATGTACTGCATCATTTATTCCAGGCTCTGATAGAATCTCTGGAAGGCAAGCAGGGCAAGCCACGTCTGAAGCCCCCATTTCCTGCTGATTTTGTGTATTGGATGTCCCAACCACCGTTGCCAATGTAGAAACATCGCTGTAGCCCGCGTAGGTGAATAAAACACGACATATTAAAGTTTGAAAAACAGATAGAACAAACACAATGCAGGTTTAATGATTAAATTTTATATTTCGATCTTTCATGGAGGTATGAAAAACATTAGGTCTTCTCATACTTAATTTAAACTCACCAAATAGTTTTCGTATGAAAAATGAATAATCTTAAATAATCCACTTTTAAATTAATGATAAACCTTGGTTATAACATGGTTCATCATCTCTCAAATACATTACTTGTTTCCAGGGCACAATTTAAAAATGTAAAGAACTTTCTAATATCATTATTTGTGTGATTCCGTGGCAACAAGACAGTCATGTTGTCACAGTGTGTTTTTCCATTACATAAATTAAAACCGTTAAAGGAATTGAAAAAAAATCAATGAGGTGGATATGAACGCCTTCACAAACACAAATTGTTGTTATCCTTGAGAAATAAAGTGCCTCAGAAGTCGCAAATTAGTCTTCATATTTTATCTACTGGAACAAGGTATTCCAGTATTACAGTGCATTAAGGTGTATAGAGATTAAAGGTGTAAAGAGGTAGTAAAGAACCATTTTCTGTTTAATTCAGTTTTCTCAGCTCGTGTATTTTAGATTGTTTTACAATTTGTTCCAGGCTTGAAGATATCATATAAGCATACATTTATGCAGCAGTGAAATGATTTGGTGCATTTTTCCATGCAAAATGTATCGCTATTAAAGTGTTACACCTCAGAGAAAATGACTTTACTGACCGTTTGAAGTGTTTTTTTGATAGAAAAAAGCTTACTGTCACAATAAACTGAGATATTACCAAATTTTAGAAAAAAAGGCCAAAATTTAATCATCAGACAAGTTAACTTAGTTTGTGACTTCTCCCTAGAATACAAAGAAATCCTGTAAATATTGGTGCAAAATAACCTTTTAAAAATTCTCAGTTACAAGACAATAATTTCAGAAATTTTGCTATCATACAACTATTAAAAGATTAAATCTAAATCTGAAACTAAATAGTCTTTTTCCGTTCATTTTAAATTTAGACATTTGTCAAGTGATTCTATACACCTTGTTGCGCTGTAGTTTACAGTTAAGAAAAATTTGAAGCGCTCTTCAGGCCCGTAGCTACGCTGAGGCATACCGAGGCTGTTGCCTTGGTAGAATTTTGGGAATGGACATACTTTACATATAAACAACTTCAGTATCGAAAAATAATCAATAGCAAAAAAACCCATGTCATGCTTCGAACTGAAAATGCACTTAAACAGAAATCGCATGTAGAAAACAAAGAGGGTTGGAGTTTGAGCGTGATGTGTATGCCACGGGACCTCCTGGGACATATAAAGGGAGGTGCCTCGGTTAAATTTTAGGGCTGGCTATGGGCCTGCTATTCGTTTCCGTTTGGAAATTCGACTTTTGTGTATTAGAAATTTCAAATATGATAAAGGTGAATAATTCTGTCTCGCATTCTTTGTAGACAATATGCCGGAGGGGTGGTGATTGGTTTGCCGGTTTCGGTAGGGATAGAAACCGTGGAACAAAGGTATGAAACATCTATTTCAATAATTTTGATTTTCAAAAGTTTTATCAGACTTTCTACTGACAAGTTCAGTTTACTGACAAGTTCAGTAGTGGTAAAACAGTTTTAAAGGGAATGTAGCGCCACAGCCAAACAATTGTTAGTATTGAGAGTTCTGAAAACCTTTGAAAACCGTCATTTGAAAGCTATGACATCATAGTTCTAAATGACCATATAATGACAACAACTGTATGAAAAATATGTTTACTTAATTGCAATAATGCTTTATAGAACCAGTAAAGGATTTTGAATTCATATACAGAGATTTTCTTTGCTTTAAAGTAGCTATCCCGCCAACAACAGCCACATTTTACATCATATGTACCCCGTTTCTAAACCTTAGAAACCTACTGACGACGAGGTATATATATAACTTACATATTTTGAGAATCCAAACTCTATAGACACAATATAAACGGCTTTAACCAGCCAGGCCAAACCCCAAAACTGGAACATCAAATTAAGAGTTAACCAACTCATAATTCATTTTACACATATTCAGTCTTGGGTATTTTTAGAACCCGTTAATAAACCTTTACTTTTAATTGGCACATACACATTATTATATGACCTGAACACCTGAATAGAGTTTTGATACATCGTTTTGTAGTGCAATTTTGCTGTTATTTGGTGGGTTAGTTTCCTTAAATGATATATTTATCCATATTCCATATATGCTAATTTGGTCAAAATGGCGACCCATTTCCGTTTTAGAACAACCTTCAAATGGTCATATCTTTTTTGCATATCATCTGATTTTGATAATTCTTTCACATTTGTCCAATGTTTTCAGAACTCTCTATAATAGGGCTTGTTTGGCTGTGTTGCTATATTCCCTTCTATTGAAAGAAAAATAATGTTATCGAGTATCTGTGGAGCGCTGTGATCTAATGGTAGAGCGTTGGATCCATGATAAAAAAGTCGTGGGTTTGATCCCCGCCATTGCCATATGCGTTGTGTCCATGAGCAAGACACTTTATCTGCATTTGCTTAGTACTGGTTCTACCCAGGAAGACATCGAGAGTGATACAAATAAGTTTATAGAGCTTTCGTTACAATCAATGTAAAATAAATACGTTTAAACTAGACTAATATCTGTGGCATGTATTGTAACCTTGGTTACTTAATACACTAAGCACTTTCCTCTGTCAAGTGCCTCCATGACCGGGATGGTAAAGAGGCTGCGTTTGAAACCCCGCCTCTCACCGCGGAGGGTTCGAAAAAGTATAAAAGCTGTTTTGACTAAACTTTTTACATATGGTAGAGGGGCATAATCTCTATGCACATTATAAAATTGTATTGATATGGCCAAAATTGTGGTTATCCTGCGATAACTTAAAAGGTATAAAATATATAATCATGAAACATTTTACATATGGTAGAGGGGCATAAGGAGATTATGCACATTATTTAATTTTGTTGATATGGCAACAAAATAGCAAATAAAATGCACACAAAATAGGATCACGCTATAACTTGAAAACTATAAAAGATAGTGTAATACAACTTGGTACATAGATAGAGGAGCATATGGAGATTTTGCCCACAATTTTTTAAATTTCTTTGCCTATGTAATATGTTTGTAAACTTACTGGATTTGAAAAAAAAAGAAGAAAAAAAGAAGAAAAAGTGAGGTATATCCTTGACAAATTTGTAAGGAAGATTATGTACTCAAACTTGTTTTATTAAGGTTGCAAAATGTAGCATGCCTTTGTTATTTGCCTACATCATAGCCTTTTGTTTGGTCTGGTCCAACGAAAAACATTTACTGTCAAACATCTGACCGGTAGGGGACATCATGTAATGCCATGCAATACTTGAGCATCTTGTTACATTTTAAATCAGTTTGTGTATGACTTTAATAAAAATATTTCACTTTGTTAAATGTTCTCAGCAGAGATGTCTATGTCTTTAAATCATTTTATTGATGATAGTTTATAGTTATTTTTGTGTTCTATTAAAGTTAGTTATTTAATAATATTAAGTGATGATGAATTATCTTTCATTGAGAAAACCTGATCTTTCATCCATAGAAACATAATATTTATGAAAATACATGAACTAGCAAGTATGTTAAATGTTTTTCAGTTGTTCAATATATCTGGTCATGTCAACAACCCGTGTACGGTGGAGGACGAGATGTCTATACCCCTGAGAGAGCTGATAGAACGTCATGCGGGTGGGGTACGAGGGGGCTGGGATAACCTATTGGCCATTATTCCTGGCGGTTCGTCTACACCTCTTATTCCTAAAAGGTGAGTTTCTTTGTCAGATTTGTCTTTGAACAATAAATGGGGTGCTTTATTGCTTTAATACTCTTGGTGGGTTGTTTACTATTTTAGCTTGTTCATGTTCTTTTTGTTGTTTTTTGGAAACAAGATAATAAATAGTTTGTGTTTCAAAACATTTCTTGTGTTTCCATGGAAACAAAATATCTGTATAACTCAAAACCATCAAAGTAAAAAAGCTCTTTCAAAAGCAGTGAGTGGGTTATCAATGCGTTCAACTGCTTGTTTGTCTTTGATGTTATTCAAAGACTCTTTATGCATAGTCTTGATTGAAAAGGAAAGATAAAGCAATATTTTAACTTAAGTGACTTGTTAAACACCTTTTTCTTCGATTTAAGATGTTCTCTTAATATTGCTTATAAGGTTATGGATAAATAAAACACACAGCTAAATATTTATCTTAAAATATATGGTTTGTAGTGTTCCTGAGAGGTTAATAAGGAGATTTAAAAATACACATGTATATAAAAATCTTAAATAACATTTTCCACTTAAGTTGCTTTAAGAATACGGGCCCAGATAATTGTCACACCAGGCATTCCGTAGTTCCTCTAATAAGAGCTCCTCCCCTTATAGTGGCATGCCCACCCCTCTTTTTCAAAAAATATGAATAAAACTATTCGAAATTCAATACATTTTCGATCATTTTATCCAAAAATTACCCCCAAAAAAATATAAAAAAAATAATTTCAAAAGAGCGTCCCCTTGGCATGTTGCCTAGTGCCCGGGCGTTACTTTTAGGGGCAAAAGGGTAGTTTTATCAACCTCAAAATTGTCACAACATTCAGGCTTTGTTTGTATCATCTTTAACTGAATCTGTTTGTTATTCTAGTGTATGTGATGATGTGCTGATGGACTTTGACGCCCTGGTGGAGGCGCAGACCGGTCTCGGGACAGCGGCTATTATCGTGATGGACAAATCCTCTGACCTCATTAAGTGCATATCCCGCCTCATTGACTTCTATAAGCATGAAAGCTGTGGACAGGTGGGTTGTTTATAATGTTTTATAAATAATACCTCAAGTTATTTAATATGAATTCTAACTACAAATACTGTTATATACAAGTAGTCCCAAAAATGGCATTAAATGAAATGAAATTCGGTTTTATCTCAAACATCATTTTATTAGGTTTTATTATATACTTTCCAGATTTTATGATTTTATGATTAAAATGGTCCGGATTTATTATATAACCTATAAATAGACGCGTTTTCATTGGCTAAAAAGTAATTTTTTAGAAAAAATATCTAGCGATATTGACCTGTTTTTTTGATATTGACCTGTTTTATATAATTGTTTTTTTGATATTGACCTGTTTTATATAATTGTAAATTGAGGGTTATATAATAAAACAGTTATGGACTTTTCAGCTGTTATACATGATGTTGATATGCACCAAAAAATCATTATTGACCTCGGCTATCGCCTCGGTCAATAATGATTTTTTTGGTGCATATCACATCATGTATAACAGCTGAAAAGTCCATAATTGTATAATATTTTCATTTTTTGTATTTCACATGTGAACATATAAAATAAGTTCACTGAAAATGACGTTGTTTACGTTGTTGACATCATTGTTTTGGCCCAAATTTAGGTGTGTTTTTTTTCTGCATAAATTTCAAGGTTGTGAGTATATAATAAGTGGAATATTTGTTGGTTTGTCGTGAATATATGACATATTCATCTCGAAGTGAGAAAACTCAAAAAAAATCACTTGTGCTAGTGATTTACCTCTTTGAAGTTTTCTCCACTTCGCGATGAACATAAATCCTATATATGACGGTTTAATATCAGGAACCAAATAAAAGCACATGGAGCAGAGGTCTGTAGCTCTAAATTGCAAGACAGCTACTGAGGCCGTTGCAACTTTTGAGTTGAAAAAAAGAAGGAAAAGTTGGTCACCTCCTCAGACACAAGGGTTTTCCCAGGGTTGTTTGGTTTCTTCCAGCATCGAGACCGTACTAACGCTGTCATCCTTGCGATCGAGAGTGAGTCGTATCGGCTGTTTAGTGTAGGGTTAACTGTACTGAATTTTTGAATTGTTCAGTGGTATATCAGTCGTTTAATGGCAATGCATTAGCAGAGCCATTAAACACGATTTATGACTTAATCCATTTCTAACGCATTTAAGTGTATTTTGACAGTTTTATTCTGAAACGCATTGAAATAAAAGATAATGAAGTCACGTTTTGACGGTTTAATATCACAAGACTAGATTCACTACGGGCTATGCACTGTTTAATAGTGGCAAATTTTTAAACGTTAACCAATCTGATTGCAGGATTTTTGTCAAGTGAGTTAGAATTTTTTATCATCGGTGTTAAATTAAGTTTATTATTTATGTATGTTGCTGTTTGCAGTGTACACCCTGTCGTGAAGGAACAGGCTGGATGATGCAAGTCATGCACAGATTCGGTAGGTTTATTTAAGAACAAGTAAAAGGCTAATGCTAAGTGATCCAAATATCTTCATCATACTGGGGAAAATTGTATAGACACCTTGGTTACACAGGAAAAATATCTAGGCGTTTTACATATGCATTCCACATATGTATTCCACATATGTATTTCATATGAAAGTAACACATATGTAATACATACGAAAATACATTTTACTAAAAAATAATAAAAATAAAAAAGGATGTTGAACCATTTTCTTGATTTTTTTAAAAAAAAATACTTGATGTATTTCAGGTATAAGAATTTTATATGAAATACATATGTATACATTTGATATGTGGTACAGGTGTATCATTCTAACATGAAACATATATGAGATACATATGTAACACATATGTATCATTTACATATGTGGCACATATCTAAATAACATGATGTATATATGAAAGAAACATGCAAATAATAAGAAAACAATACATATGTGCCACAAGTCACGACATTTTTCCTGTGTAGAACTTGGGATTGTCCACATCACTTAAGCTGAGATTGAGTTACTCGTCCTACGTAATATTTAAATGGTGAAGTTGATGAATTGTTAAAGAATTTATCTGAATTTCTACTCATCCTGTATCAATGGAGTTTTCTTGCCCTGTACATAGTCATGAACTGTGATAACCAATAATTTCTTCGATTTCCAGTCCTATTCTCGAAAGTTTTCATTTGTTTAAACTTTCACAAGAATAAATGCTTCACTGGTGAATGTTGGTAATAAAAGAAAAAGTTGTCTGCATAATTATATGAATTAAATGCCTCTTTATATTTTGAGTCCATTTCATAGAATTCTTTTTGATAGAATTCTTTGAATAAATAAAGGGTAACATTAATTATGAAACAGGTCACTTTGAATAATTGTCAATTCTGTGTTCATATCCGTGATAAAAATGTATCTGCCAGACAAACAAGATTATTAACATGGGACAAGGAAAATCTTAGCTCGATGAATATATACCTAGTATTCTATTTTAAGCCAAGTGTCATTCCTTCTGTTTGTTTATTCTCCTTTACTTAGTCTGGCGTTTTTAAAGGAGAATTTATTGTTATCTCCCGTGTACGAAACTAAAGCATGTTAATTACCATGAAATCATTCTTTACTATAGTTTCATTGCTATCATTAAATTTTATCTTTTTTTTTTCACATTTGTTTTTTTATTTCTGACAGTTGACGGCAACGCACGTCCAGAAGAGATAGATATGTTGTACGAACTCACGAAGCAAATAGAAGGTCACACTATCTGTGCCCTTGGTGACGGCGCTGCTTGGCCTGTACAGGTGGGCTGCTTTAGTTTTACTGTAACACAATTTTCTTTCAGTTTTCTTTTCTAAATATTGTTTGAAGAATGGGAAAATATAGAGATTCAATTATAGGGAAATCCTTCAAGAGATGGTAGGCGTATAGTTATTTTCTCGAACAAGCGGATGCAAGTGAGTGAAAAAAACTGGTTGTCCTCAATATTCTTAATCTTTTGGAAAACACAGGATTGCTTTTCCTTAAATGTTTCAGCAACTATTTTCTCTTAAAACTATAGAGTTTATCTCTACAGTTTGTCTTGCATCAACTATTACAATCCATTTGTGTTTTCGCAGTACAATATTACAAATATTTTTTCAAGGGATGAACACTGAAACACTTTTAGGGAACCAGTGACCCCTCATCCCTCATTATTTCTGGATCCCCTTCTTAACAACTTGCTTTTTAAATAAATAACTTCTGAAACAGTTTTTGTGTCGCCTTTTCAAGGAAAAACGCAATACATAGGGATCACTTTTCCGTCAGTCCGTCACGAAAACTTAACGTTGGCTATAACCTTTTCATTTCTTGATATTTCTTCATCAAACTTTCAATATATACTTATCATGACAACATCAACATGACCATACTAAAGTATAAAGGTCAAGTTCACACTTTAGGTCATTATATGGGTTAAAAACTCAATTTTTTCTTCACGAAAACTTAACGTTGGTTATAACTTTACGAAAACTTAACGTTGGCTATAACTTTCTTATTTCTTGATATATCTTTATAAAACTTTCAGTATGTACTCATCATGACAACATAGACATGACCATACTGAAATATAAAGGTCAAGGTCAAACTGAATGTCATTATATGTGTTAAATACTCATTTTTAGCTCTACTGATCAAAGATCAGCAGAGCTTATGCCATGGTGCGTTGTCCGTAAAGTATTTATTGTGGCGGCTACTCCTCTGAAACTACTGGATGGATTTTCATGAAACTTCACAGGAATGTTGCCCATATGTCTACTTGATCCTAGCAAAAATTCACATTGATGTGAAATCAAAGATGGCCACTAAAGCTAAAAATAGATTTTTAAAAACAAGTTTGTAGCGCCTACTTCTTGAAAACTATATGTGATACTTTTTCTAAAATGATCAGCATGACATGATGTTTGTCCTTGTCGAAAATTGTTTTGATTCGACGTTAAACATGGCTGCCAGTGACCATCTTTGTTTACATAGAGTTATATACTAAAAAATTGTAGCGACTTCTCTTCTGAAACTACTTGACGGATTTACATGAAACTTCACAGGAATGTTGCTCTTGGTGTCTAATTGATCCTAGCAAAATTTCAGATCTGCCGGAATTTAAGATGGCCGCCACGGCTAAAAATAGATTAAAAAAAACAAGTTTGTAGCACCTACTACTTAAAAGCTATAAGTGATATTGATATGGGACTTTTTCTAAAATGATCAGCATGACGTGATGTTGGTCCTGGTTGAAAAATATTTTGATTCGACGTTAAACATGGCTGCCAGTGGCCATCTTTGTTTACATAGAGTTAAATAGTAAAAACTGGTAGCGACTACACCTCTGAAACTACTTGACAGATTTTCATGAAACTTTACAGGAATGCTGATCAAGCTATCAGAGCTTCAAGGCCATTGATCTCTTGTTTTCTTCACGAACACTTAACGTTGGTTGTAACTTTCCCATTTCTTGGTATTTCTTCATCAAACTTGCAATATATACTCATCATGACAACATCGACATGGCCATACTAAAATATAAAGGTCAAGGTCACACTGAATGTCATTATATGGTTTAAATACTCATTTTTTTCTTCACAAAAACTTAACGTTGGTTATAACTTTCTCATTTCTTGGTATTTCTTGATCAAACTTTTAATATATACTCATCATGACAACATCGACAAGACCATACTAAAATATAAAGGTCAAGGTCACACTGAATGTCATTATATGGTTTAAATACTCATTTTTTTCTTCACAAAAACTTAACGTTGGTTATAACTTTCTCATTTCTTGGTATTTCTTCATCAAACTTTTAATATATACTCATCATGACAACATCGACATGACCATACTAAAATATAAAGGTCAAGTCACATTGAAGGTCATTATATGGGTTAAATATTCATTGTTCTCTTCACGAAAACTTACTCAGGCCAGTTTGTCCAGGTCATTTATCTGGGTCTAAAAAACCTTGTTATACTGACAAAGCACTCTGCAGAACAGTTTGTATACATTACCTGGTCCGAGTATTAACTTTCATACCCCATCCAACCCCTTCTGCAAGAAGCAAAAACGGGGTTGGCTGGCCATCGCTTAATAGAATTAAGGCGGGACCATGTAATGACATTTCCATAGTAAAAACATTTCAGTAAAACTTGGCAGAATATTGGAACTTGCCTTTTGATTTTATTTTCAGTATTTCAAACGCCTCAATTTTATTATTTCAGGGCCTGATACGTCATTTCCGACCTATGATTGAACAGAGAATGTCCGACTATGAGAAAAAGAAACGAAGTGCAGCAGTCTAATTATTAGTCTAAAACACTGACATTTAAGTGAATAAGCCAGGGGAAAAAATCTAAAACACTGACATTTTATTGAATAAGCCAGGGGAAAAAAATAGGATTTAATGTCTATAATATTGTTCTCTTTCTCTTTCATTAGGAAGTCAGTTATAAATCTTCAAATTGCAGTTTCAGTGCAGTTTTAATAATAGTCTTGCTGAGGTATTATCTATTTATTTACGCGACACCATTTAAAAGTATATTTTCTACATATAAGCTTGAACGTGACTTTGTTTCAGATTAACGTCTGCGCAGAATAGACATTTGTGCAGAATAGGTACTGAAATAAAAAAGTTCATGTCTGATTGTTGATATATTTCACCTTGTTGTTTACTTGATAATAAAAGAAGATTGACGAGTGTGAAATAATATTTATATTTGTTTATATGTTACATGTGACATTATTTTGTATATTGAATTTGGGTAATGATTCAGTTTTCTAAGAAGAGAAGAATAAAAGATCTTGTACATATCAGACAAAGTGTTTCTGATTCTATTAAAGATCAAACTTGCTAAATTCAATTATTATTTAAAAAAGGAAAAAAAGAGAAGTTTATTTCATGAGTTTACAGTTTTACTAGGCTAATTTAAAAACCCAAAAATCTAGAATTGAAAGAAATTTTTTTTTATTTAATCATTTATGATTTAAGTGTGGTATGCTGCAGATTTGTTCCTTTTTAAAGGGACACATGGCAATCTTGGAAGTTTGTATTGAGCGTTGAAAAAGGCTCCTCAATTTTGTTTAATATTAAACCTGCATTCACATATAAGTTTAAAAAGGAAATTTCTTTTTGGAGTTTTTGATTTTTTTCCTTGTTCTAATTTTAATAGATTTAAATATTATTAATATTGTAATGTAATCAACTATTATTTGCTTCGAAATATGAATAATTCTTTATAATGGTATGCAAGTTATGTTGGAAAACAAACAAGATAACGAAGGAGAAAATATAAATAAATAAAAAAAATAGCCATGTGTTCCTTAAATTTGCTTATATACAGCTCATGAGACTTTTGTTAAGCAACCATCTTATATATTTAAATAAAATACAGCTCTATCACAGAGTGATGTTGAATATGTGTCTCTGGTGATGTACACCGTTTGTTGTTGGCTAAAGATCACTGCCTCTATTGTCCTGCCTTTTGAAAAAAAGCGAGACATAGGCGCCGCTTATGTTGGCGGGCTCAACGGCGTCAACATATTGTATTATAACTTTTTTGTCCTTGGGAGTAGAATGTTCAAATTTCATATATAACCTCCTGGTCACTGTCCATCTTAATGCCAATAACTTCCAGCCCTCCAACTGGGTCTGAGTCGAGGTCACTTAAATACATGTACCGTCACCAAATTTTAATGCAAATATTGACGGTACATGTATATATGAAATTTGAACATTCTACTCACAAGGACAAGAAAATTACAATGCAATATGTTAGCGTTAAGATTTTGGTTAAGATTTTTGTTCGGGTTTTGGTTAAGGTTTTGGTTAAATTTTGCGTTAAAGTTCTTAGTAACTTTTTAGTCCTTTAGAGTAGAGTGTTCAAATTTCATATATAACATCACAGGTTATTGGTTATTGGTCTTCCTTTAACAGTAACTATCAGCCTCCAACTGACCCTGTGTCAATGTCAGTTGCCTCAAATACATGTACCGTCTCCAAAAAAACGTGTTAAATTGCGTTAAATTCTTATAACTTTTTTGTTCTTCGGAGCAGTGTGTTTAAATTTCATATATAATCTCCTTGTCATTGTCCTTCTTAATACCAACAACTTCCAAATCTCCAACTGACCAAGGGTAGGAGTCGAGGTCACTTAAATACATGTACCGTCTTCAAAAACTGTGTTAAAATGTGCATTAAATTATTTTACTTTTTTGTCCTATAGAGTAGAGGGTTAAAATTTCATATATAACATCACTGGCATTGTTCCAGTATCAATTCCAATATTATTCCAATAACTTTCAGCCTCAAACTGACCCTGTTTCAAGGTCAGTGGTCTCTGAAATACATGTACTGTATCCAAGTTTCGCAATACTTAAAGTTTAAGAATTAATAACAAATGATACTGGATATATAAATCGAAACAATAATTGCAATGCTTGATAAACACTTCAAGATTGCCATATGTCCCTTTAAAATAATGAATGTATACACTTTGCCATTTATACCATTGTAACATACTGCCATGTTCTAAAACCAGCAACAGAATTACATTAATTTTAATATGAGCTGACATTTCTTGATAAAACATGATACATGCAGATTAATTAACATGTCAGTTCCTGAAACAATACAAGTTGGCAAATTGCTGCATCAGGTATTTAAGGGAGCTCGAGTACATCAGGCTTTGGGGCCTAATTTGTTTAAAACTTAAAGTATAACATTATCAATTTAAGCGTGAAGTAGTTGAACATTAACAGTTTCCTATAATACACTGTAACAAAAATTATAATTTACAACAAATCTTTAAGTCCATAGAGTATGCACTTTGCATAATGTTCATTATAGACTTTGCCTAATCAATGACTGTAATGATGTTGTCACATTCAGTTTTAAATGTTTGAATCATGATAATAATGCAGGACCTTTATAAATGATGAACTTTTGTGTTGTTTTAATCTAGGAATTGTATTGCATGCCACAGTGGTGTTAACTGAACTATTAATAGATGCATCAACATTCAAAATTTAAGGCATGTTATTTTAACATTCAATTAATTACCATACACATGTAGACTGTTTTTGGGTAGGATTGCAAATTTATTAAAAACCCGGTTAATGTATTTAACTCCATTGATGGAAAAATAAGAATGCTACCCTACTGAATGCTGACAACAGTGCTTGACCTCGTTAACAATTACTATAAACCCTCGATTTTGTCAAGATGAAGCTCGCTTGAAACATGTATGTTGGACAGTCACTTTAGGCGAGACATCAAGTTGCGCGCAACTCTTGTTGTAAATTGGTATGGGTTTTGACTGTGTTTCATGTAGCAGTTGATACCTGTTATTTTTATAGAAATAAATAGCGACCCAGTCAAAAATAACGACTGGTGTAAAATTATATTTTTAATGCAAAGCCACCATTTCACATGCGATCGAGGTGGTGAATTTAGGTGGAGCAGTCCACTTTACGCAGAGCTATAAATAGCCGACTACTGCATCAGGAAAAATACAGGTATGTGGTTCCCAGCTTTATGAATTAGAAAGATAATATAGTACGGAACCAGTGTGTGTATTAAAACAGCTGACTGGAAGATGTCCGACCTAGAAATCTCGCAGCATTTATGTAAGAACAAGATGAATTTTGATGCAAGGCATTTGTGTTTAAAAAAAGAAGTAAAGGAGCTGCAGTGCACGTCAAAAACTGACTGTGTTCATAAAGCTGATAAAAGCTTCTTTAAATAATAGAAACAACCAAAATGATATATAGGGTCCTATAGAAACCACAGCGTCAGAACGTAGGTGGCATCGTAGGACTGCACTGTACTGCAAACAAGGACTTGAAACTAAAATGAAAGAGACAAAAAACAACAGAAAGGGTGGTGAAGACAGGGTTACCGACTTGGAACGGTCAGTAGGTAATAAGGCCTACTTGTTAGCTTGAATCGATTTTATATACGCACAATCCTTGCTATTATCCTGTCTTCAGTGCCCAAATAGATCAGACAGTGCAGGGCTTTATATGAATAAAGCCCTGGACAGAGTAAACATAACTACATCCCATCAAAAGGAAATCTCTAAAAATAAAGTCCACATCCAGAGAAACTAACTAAAGATATACATACAAAATAATAAACATCTCCGGATGTATCCAGAATCGTACTGATCAGGCAACAGGAGTCATGAATCATGTAGTGTGGGTTGTGGGCAATAAATACGAGAAAGATGCGCATATGAAAAACATGCTTTTAGTTTCATTTGCAAACAAATTTTGGTGCATAATAAAACAAGAAATTGACTTAAATAGTCTTCCTTGTCTGAATAGATTGAAGATTTACATTATTCGGAAAAATATGAGAGATGATATATACTCAGCAAAAACTGTAGCACGATTTTCTTTTAATAACATCTTTCTTTGATGTTAACACAAAATTTCATCGAAATATACTGAATAATAAAAAAATAGATCAGTTTAAAAACACAGGTGTGAAAACGAAATTAACAAAACTTAACAAATGGAAAGGTTAAGACAAAAGCACAAATTCAGCAGTCTAAATCCATTCAAATACACAGAAAAATATTCAAAACCTTGCTAATATATCTCGTGTTTTTGCCGTTACACCGAATAAACGCAAGAATACGACATCGCATGCTTCTGACGTAATGACTGACGACATCTGGAGCTAATGCATTACATTCGCGGACACGTGCTGCTGCAAGGTCCAGGACACTTAGGATAGGGTCATCCTGACCTACACAACGTCCCAAATATGCTCGATGCTTCGTCAGTCGTTACGTCAGAACATTCGACGTCGCATTCTTGCTTGATGAATATGCAATTGAAATTGGTCTTATGTGGAAACATAAAGTAACCAGTTATGTATTTAGCGATCAGATATAAGGTGAAATGTGTAAATGAAAACACTCATATGAAATAACACATATCATAAAAATATAATAGAATGCAAACTCAACAATAAAATATACTACTCAAAATTTGCTATGGATCGCTTTTTTGCTGTATAATTTTCTTGCTGAAATAAATAGCATTATTTCTATTTTACATGAAATTATTGAGGGCAGTATATGGTCATGTGATCTCATGACTTGATTTAAATTGTGGAATTGTTGATGTATCAATGAAATTAATATCGTTATTGTTAATTAATTTCTAATATATACATAAAATTATATGGAAGAATAAAAGTGATCCTTAGCAAATTTTGAGTAGTAAATGTTAGCAGTAGCAGCACAGCATGTTTAAATGTGAGTACAAAGGAATACAAAATACAACATATAAATGGCACATGAAACATTGGCACTTGAAAGTAACTTGCACATCATATAACTGTTTGCAATAGATTTTGTCACATTTTAATGAGGTAATTGACTGATTGAGAGCATGTGACAATAGCAAATGTAAATGAGGAATATTAAAGAAATGAATCTGCCAATAAAACAGTTGCAAAAAGTTTCTTGTATCAAGCAAAGAGAAGATTAAAAAGACTACAGACTTTGTAAAACGTAATAGTTACAAAAGCATATTTAAGGAAAATTAATGGAAAAGATTCTAGCATTATAATATAATTATGCATGATAATTTAACCCTTAGCATAATAAGGGCGACTACAATAGCCTTTGCATCCATTGTAAACCCAGATCAGCCTGCGAATTACTCACAGGCTGATCAAGGTTTACAATGTCCGGCTGCTCATCCATCCTGTCTCCCTTTGTAACATAAATGGATTGGTCTAAATTTAAAGAAAGGACATTATACATTCATAGCGGGCTAAGGGTTAAGATTGTTTGGTTTGGGCATTGCAGTATGAAGTAACTGAAACGTAATGAGGAAAAAGAATACAATAAGAGGTTCCCATCTGTTTCTTATGAAGTACAAGTGTGTGTGTTTTTTTTTAAAAATGGTCTATAGGTAGATCCGATAAACTCGCAGTTGGCTAAACACTGCTAAAGTTCAAAAAACAAAGACGAAATTTAGTAAGGGTGTTTGTTACTAGCAAGTTTGACTTTAAATATGCCTCTGTTTTAGCATAATAATCAAAAAGCCTAACCGTCATTGACCCTAAAATCCTTAACTAAGAAAAACACAATACATGAACTTGAAATGTCCGAGGGTATACAAGTAGTAAGTGTTACAAGGCCGAAACTCTGTAATAGTAAATTACTGCAACTGAACCAAGTTGTACCATGTAGAAGAACCCATTTAAAACCTGTTTCCATGCAAATTGAATTCATGAAAACATGTTGTAAATATGCAACCCTACATGTTCATACCAAAAAACATAGTTCAATTGCAACACTTCACAAATTCATCATTTTAAACCCGAAAAAAATTGAAACTCAGAATTATGACTTTTATAGACAAAATTGGACTAAAAACGCTCAAAATATGTAAAACACTATGAAAAACTTATTTCTAGATTATTTTACCAATTATTATCGGAAAAATGTCCCTAGGTACGAATCTGAGCAAGTCCTAATTACTGCACGTGTCTCTTATAGGTATGAAACCACTAATTATTTTCCCCATTGCCACCAATGTTAAAATGTCACATATAAATGATTTGCTGCAAATTTAACTCAAGTATGGATAATGTAGCAGTGTAATTTTCATTTAATCTAATTTTCCACATGAAAAATGACCAGAAAAGGCGGGGTCACAAGACATGTAAGGTTCTTGTTTGATTTAAACATATTTTATTGCCAATATTTTACAAACAGAGCAAATATAAACATATATACGGTTCTTGTTTGTTTACTAAACAGGTCAACGGTACAGTTGTTTTCATTTATAGTCACTCGTAAAGTGTAAGCATAGACGAAATTTCGAAATTGTTCATCAGTTCAAATTTAACCTATTAATATGCTTCTTATACATACAACAACAAAATCTAATAGAAATGGGCAGTTTTTTAGCTCTACTGATCAAAGATCAGCAGAGCTTATGCCGTGGTGCTGTGTCTGTCGTCCGTCCACCTTTTTTTGCGGCGACTACTCCTCTGAAACTAGCGGATGGTTTTTCATGAAACTTTACAGGAATGTTGCCCATGATATGATGTCTAGTTGATCCTAGCAAATATTCACGTTGATGTGAAATCCAAGATGGCCACCAAAGCTAAAAATAGATTAAAAAAAAAACAAGTTTGTAGCGACTACTTCTTGAAACTATAAGTGATATTGATATGGGACATTTTTTAAAATAACTGGCATGACATGATGTTGCTTCTGGTTGAAAATTGTTTTGATTCAACGTTAATATGGCTGCCAGTGGCCATCTTTGCTTATGTAGAGTTATATAGTAAAAACTTGTAGCGACTACTCCTCTGAAACTACATTACGGATTTTCATGAAACTTCACAGGAATGTTGCTCTTGATGTCTTATTGATCCTAGCAAAATTTAAGGTCGGCCCGAAATTCAAGATGGCCGTCACGGCTAAAAATAGATTTTTAAAATACAAAATTGTAGCGCCTTCTCCTTGAAAACTATAAGTGATAGTGATATGGGACTTTTTCTAAAATGATCAGCATGACATGGTGTTGGTCCTTGTCGAAAATCGTTTTGATTCGACGTTAAACATGGCTGCCAGCGGCCTTGTTTAAATAGAGTTATATAGTTAAAACTTGTAGCGACTACCTCTCTGAAACTACTTGACGGATTTGCATGAAACTTCACCGGCTTGATGTCTAATTAACCCTAACAAAATTACAGGTCGGCCGGAAATTCAAGATGGCCACCGAGGCCGAAAATAGATTTTTATAAAACAAGTTTGTAGCGACTACTTCTTGAAAACGTAAGTGATATTGACATGGGTCTTTTTCTAAAATAATCAGCATGACATGATATTGGTCCTTGTCAAAAATCGTTTTGATTCGACGTTAAACATGGCTGCCAGCGGCCATCTTCGTTTACAGTTATATAATGAAAACTTGTAGCGAATACTCCTCTGAAACTACCTGACGGATTTTCATGAAACAATCAAACTTTACAGAAATGTTGCCAAAGAAGTCTAGTTGATCCTAGCAAAAAGGCATGTTGATGTGAAATTCAAGATGGCCGTCACGGCTAAAAATAGATTTTTAAAATACAAAATTGTAGCGCCTACTCCTTGAAAACTATAAGTGATAGTGATATGGGACTTTTTCTAAAATGATCAGCATGACATGTTGTTGGTCCTTGTCGAAAATCCTTTTGATTCGACGTTAAACATGGCTGCCAGCGGCCTTGTTTACATAGAGTTATATAGTAAAAACTTGTAGCGACTACTCCTCTGAAACTACTTGACGGATTTTCATGAAACTTCACAGGAATATTGCTCTTGATGTCTAATTGATCCTAGCAAAATTTCAGGTCACCCGGAAATTCATGATGGCCGTCACGGCTAAAAATCGTTTTGATTCGACTTGAAACATGGCTGCCAGTGGCCATCTTTGTTTTCATAGAGTTATATAGTAAAAACTTGTAGCGACTACTCCTCTGACACTACTTGACGGATTTGCATAAAACTTCACAAGACTGTTGCTCTTGGTGTCTAATTGATCCTAGCAAAATATCAGGTCGGCCTGAGATTTAATATGGCCGCCACGGTTAAAATTAGCTTTTTAAAAAAAAAAATTGTAGCGCCTTCTCCTTGAAAACTATATTGATATTGGACTTTTTCTAAAATGATCAGCATGACATTATGTTGGTCCTGGTCGAAAATTGTTTTGATTCGACGTTAAATATGGCTGCCAGCAGGCATCTTTGTTGACATAGAGTTATATAGTAAAAACTTGTAGCGACTACTCCTCTGAAACTACATGAGGGATTTTCATGAACTTTACGGAAATGTTGCTCTTGATGTCTAATTGATCCTAGCAAAATTTCAGGTTGGCCGGAAATTCAAGATGGCTGTCGCAGCTAAAAATATATTTTAAAAAAAATGGTAGCGCCTACTCCTTGAAAACTATAAGTGATATTGATATGGGATGGGACTTTTTCTAAAATGATCAGCATGATGTTGATCCTTGTCGAAAATCGTTTTGATTCAACGTTAAACATGGCTGCCAGCGGCCATCTTTGTTTACATAGAGTTATATAGTTAAAACTTGTAGCGACTACCCCTCTGAAACTACTTGACGGATTTGCATGAAACTTCACCGGCTTGATGTCTAATTAACCCCTTACAAAATTACAGGTCGGCCGGAAATTCAAGATTGCCACCGAGGCCGAAAATAGAATTTTTATAAAACAAGTTTGTAGCGACTACTTCTTGAAAACGTAAGTGATATTGACATGGGTCTTTTTCTAAAATAATCAGCATGACATGATATTGGTCCTTGTCAAAAATCGTTTTGATTCGACGTTAAACATGGCTGCCAGTGGCCATCTTTGTTTACATAGAGTTATATAGTAAAAACTGGTAGCGACTACTCCTCAGAAACTACCTGACAGATTTTTATGAGTACTTCACAGAAATGCTGATCTAGCTATCAAAACCTATCAGTAGAGCTTCAAGGTCATTGACCTCTTGTTTAGGGGAGATAACTAGATTTTTCATGGAGGGGTTGGGGGGATAGGGGAGGGGGTGAACTGGAATTTTTTTAAGAGGTCAAATTTTTCAAGGGAAGTAACTCGATTTTTTTCAGAGGAGGTTACTCTATTTTTCAAGGGAAGAAACCTTATTTTTTCAAGGAAAGTAACTCATTTTTTCAAGGAAGTTAACTCAATTTTTTTTAGTGGATGTAATTGGATTTATTTTCAGTAGAGGTAACTGAAATGTTTTAGGGGAGGTAACTAGATGTTTTCAGGAGAGGTAAATCGATTTTTTATAGGGTAGGTTACACTATTTTTTCAAGGGAATTAACTCTATTTTTTCAGGGGAGGTAACTAACTAGATTTTTTTAGGGAAGGTAACTCTGTTTTTTTCAGGGAAGATAACTGTAATTTGTCAAGGGAAATGACTGGATTTTTCAAGGGAAGTAACCCTTTGTTTCAGGGGTGGTGACTTATTTTTTTAGAGTAGGTAACTAGATTTTTTCAGTGTGGTAACTCAATATTTTGCAAGGGAGGTAACTCTAATTTTTCAAGGGAAGAAACTCGATTTTTTTTCAAGGGAAGTAACTAATTTTTCAAGGGAAGTAGCTCGATTTTTTCAAGGGAGTTTACTACATGTTTTCAGGGGAGGTAACTGTTTTTTTCAAGGTAAGTAACTAGATTTTTTCAGGGGAGGTAACTCAGTCTTTTTTAGGGGAGATAACTAATTTTTCGAGGGAAATAAATCTATTTTTTCAAGAGAAGTAACCCTTTTTTCAGAGGAAGTAACTCTATTTTTAGGGGAGGTAACTAGATTTTTTCAGGGCAAGTAATTCTAATTTTTCAATGGAAGTAACTATTTGTTCAAGTGAAGTAACTCTATTTTTTCAGGGGATGTAACTAGATTTTTAGGGAGGTAACCATTCGCAACATCTCGTACACTGCTTCGCAGCATTTCTCGAATGTAATACACAGGTTTCCGTATAGACTGCTCCACAGCCGTCATTAAAAATAGCTTGTTTGAGTGAACGAGACATGCGCCGTGGAGCAGTCTAGTTTCCGTATTGGTTACCTGTCCTTAACTACAGGTAAAACAGAACGTAATTGTCTCCCCATGAGTAGTTCTGCTGGGACATACCCAATATCTAGAGGGGTGGCATGGTATTCAAGTAATCCGATCAGAGGGTCCTTTTTCTGCAGGACAATAAATAACTAAGAACGAGCAAGTGTTTTAACTAATAATCTGCAAATACGATGTTATTCATTGTAATGTAAATAGGGAACTGACCAGCAGCAGTCAGTGTTCCAGACTGGAGTGCGTGGTAAGAGAGTGTCTGTTATAAGACGACATATGATAATACAATGTGTCTGCAGCAGAATATTTGTGAAGCCTCACTCTAGACAATGTGCCTACAGCAGAATATTTGTAAACGCCTCACTCTAGACAATGTTCCCACAGTAGAATATGTGTGAAGCTTCACTCTAGACAATGTGTCTACATCAGACTATTTGTGTACGCCTCACTCTAGACAGTGTGTCTACAGCAGAATGTTTGTGTAAGCCTCACTCTAGACAGTGTGCCTACAGCAGAATCTTTGTTTACGCCTCACTCTAGACAATGTGCCCACAGTAAAATATGTGTGTAAGCCTCACTCTAGACAATGTGCCCACAGTAGAATATTTGTGTAAGCCTCACTCTAGACAATGTGTCTACAGCAGAATATTTGTGTAAGCCTCACTCTAGACAATGTGTCTACAGCAGAATATTTGTGTTAGCCTCACTCTAGACAATCATGAATGTGCCCACAGTAGAATATTTGTGTAAGCCTCACTCTAGACAATGTGTCTACAGCAGAATGTTTGTGTAAGCCTCACTCTAGACAATCATGAATGTGCCCACAGTAGTATATTTGTGTAAGCCTCACTCTAGACAATGTGCCTACAGCTGAACTTTTGTGTAAGCCTCACTCTAGACAATGTGCCTACAGCAGAATGTTTGTGTACGCCTCACTCTAGACAATGTGCCTACAGCAGAATGTTTGTGTACGCCTCACTCTAAACAGTGTGCCGACAGCAGAATGTTTGTGACAGCCTCATTCTAGACAATGTGTCTACAGCAGAATGTTTGTGTTAGCCTCACTCTAGACAGTGTGCCGACAGCAGAATGTTTGTGACAGCCTCATTCTAGACAATGTGTCTACAGCAGAATGTTTGTGACAGCCTCACTCTAGACAATGTGTCTACAGCAGAATATTTGTGACAGCCTCATTCTAGACAATGTGCCTACAGCAGAATGTTTGTGTACGCCTCACTCTAAACAGTGTGCCGACAGCAGAATGTTTGTGACAGCCTCATTCTAGACAATGTGTCTACAGCAGAATGTTTGTGTTAGCCTCACTCTAGACAATGTGTCTACAGCAGAATGTTTGTGTTAGCCTCACTCTAGACAATGTGTCTACAGCAGAATGTTTGTGTACGCCTCACTCTAGACATTGTGTCTACAGCAGAATGTTTGTGTACGGCTCACTCTAGACAATGTGTCTACAGCAGAATGTTTGTGTAAGCCTCACTCTAGACATTGTGTCTACAGCAGAATGTTTGTGTTAGCCTCACTCTAGACAATGTGTCTACAGCAGAATGTTTGTGTACGCCTCACTCTAGACATTGTGTCTACAGCAGAATGTTTGTGTTAGCCTCACTCTAGACAATGTGTCTACAGCAGAATGTTTGTGTAAGCCTCACTCTAGACAATGTGTCTACAGCAGAATGTTTGTGTTAGCCTCACTCTAGACAATGTGTCTGCAGCAGAATGTTTGTGTAAGCCTCACTCTAGACAATGTGTCTACAGCAGAATGTTTGTGTAAGCCTCACTCTAGACATTGTGTCTACAGCAGAATGTTTGTGTAAGCCTCACTCTAGACAATGTGTCTACAGCAGAATGTTTGTGTACGCCTCACTCTAGACAATGTGTCTACAGCAGAATGTTTGTGTAAGCCTCACTCTAGACATTGTGTCTACAGCAGAATGTTTGTGTTAGCCTCACTCTAGACAATGTGTCTACAGCAGAATGTTTGTGTTAGCCTCACTCTAGACATTGTGTCTACAGCAGAATGTTTGTGTTAGCCTCACTCTAGACAATGTGTCTACAGCAGAATGTTTGTGTACGCCTCACTCTAGACATTGTGTCTACAGCAGAATGTTTGTGTACGCCTCACTCTAGACAATGTGTCTACAGCAGAATGTTTGTGTACGCCTCACTCTAGACAATGCGTCTACAGCAGAATGTTTGTGTAAGCCTCACTCTAGACATTGTGTCTACAGCAGAATGTTTGTGTAAGCCTCACTCTAGACAATGTGTCTACAGCAGAATGTTTGTGTAAGCCTCACTCTAGACATTGTGTCTACAGCAGAATGTTTGTGTTAGCCTCACTCTAGACAATGTGTCTACAGCAGAATGTTTGTGTACGCCTCACTCTAGACATTGTGTCTACAGCAGAATGTTTGTGTTAGCCTCACTCTAGACAATGTGTCTACAGCAGAATGTTTGTGTACGCCTCACTCTAGACAATGTGTCTACAGCAGAATGTTTGTGTAAGCCTCACTCTAGACAATGTGTCTACAGCAGAATGTTTGTGTTAGCCTCACTCTAGACAATGTGTCTACAGCAGAATGTTTGTGTACGCCTCACTCTAGACAATGTGTCTACAGCAGAATGTTTGTGTACGCCTCACTCTAGACATTGTGTCTACAGCAGAATGTTTGTGTTAGCCTCACTCTAGACAATGTGTCTACAGCAGAATGTTTGTGTACGCCTCACTCTAGACAATGTGTCTACAGCAGAATGTTTTGTACGCCTCACTCTAGACATTGTGTCTACAGCAGAATGTTTGTGTTAGCCTCACTCTAGACAATGTGTCTACAGCAGAATGTTTGTGTACGCCTCACTCTAGACAATGTGTCTACAGCAGAATGTTTGTGTAAGCCTCACTCTCGACAATGTGTCTACAGCAGAATGTTTGTGTTAGCCTCACTCTAGACATTGTGTCTACAGCAGAATATTTGTGTAAGCCTCACTCTAGACAATGTGCCTACAACAGAATCTTTGTGTAAGCCTCACTCTAGACAATGTGCCTACAGCAGAATATTTGTGTAAGCCTCACTCTAGACAATGTGTCTACAGCAGAATATTTGTGTAAGCCTCACTCTAGACAATGTGCCTACAACAGAATCTTTGTGTAAGCCTCACTCTAGACAATGTGCCTACAGCAGAATATTTGTGTAAGCCTCACTCTAGACAATGTGTCTACAGCAGAATGTTTGTGTAAGCCTCACTCTAGATAATGTTCCCACAGTAGAATATGTGTGAAGCTTCACTCTAGACAATGTGTCTACAGCAGACTATTTGTGTATGCCTCAATCTAGACAGTGTGCCTACAGCAGCATATTTGTGTACGCCTCACTCTAGACATTGTGTCTATAGCAGAATCTTTGTGTAAGCCTCACTCTAGACAGTGTGCCTACAGCAGAATCTTTGTGTACGCCTCACTCTAGACAATGTGCCCACAGTAAAATATGTGTGTAAGCCTCACTCTAGATAATGTTCCCACAGTAGAATATGTGTGAAGCTTCACTCTAGACAATGTGTCTACAGCAGACTATTTGTGTATGCCTCACTCTAAACAGTGTGCCGACAGCAGAATGTTTGTGACAGCCTCATTCTAGACAATGTGTCTACAGCAGAATGTTTGTGTTAGCCTCACTCTAGACAGTGTGCCGACAGCAGAATGTTTGTGACAGCCTCATTCTAGACAATGTGTCTACAGCAGAATGTTTGTGACAGCCTCACTCTAGACAATGTGTCTACAGCAGAATATTTGTGACAGCCTCATTCTAGACAATGTGCCTACAGCAGAATGTTTGTGTACGCCTCACTCTAAACAGTGTGCCGACAGCAGAATGTTTGTGACAGCCTCATTCTAGACAATGTGTCTACAGCAGAATGTTTGTGTTAGCCTCACTCTAGACAATGTGTCTACAGCAGAATGTTTGTGTTAGCCTCACTCTAGACAATGTGTCTACAGCAGAATGTTTGTGTACGCCTCACTCTAGACATTGTGTCTACAGCAGAATGTTTGTGTACGCCTCACTCTAGACAATGTGTCTACAGCAGAATGTTTGTGTACGGCTCACTCTAGACAATGTGTCTACAGCAGAATGTTTGTGTAAGCCTCACTCTAGACATTGTGTCTACAGCAGAATGTTTGTGTTAGCCTCACTCTAGACAATGTGTCTACAGCAGAATGTTTGTGTACGCCTCACTCTAGACATTGTGTCTACAGCAGAATGTTTGTGTTAGCCTCACTCTAGACAATGTGTCTACAGCAGAATGTTTGTGTAAGCCTCACTCTAGACAATGTGTCTACAGCAGAATGTTTGTGTAAGCCTCACTCTAGACAATGTGTCTACAGCAGAATGTTTGTGTAAGCCTCACTCTAGACATTGTGTCTACAGCAGAATGTTTGTGTAAGCCTCACTCTAGACAATGTGTCTACAGCAGAATGTTTGTGTACGCCTCACTCTAGACAATGTGTCTACAGCAGAATGTTTGTGTAAGCCTCACTCTAGACATTGTGTCTACAGCAGAATGTTTGTGTTAGCCTCACTCTAGACAATGTGTCTACAGCAGAATGTTTGTGTTAGCCTCACTCTAGACATTGTGTCTACAGCAGAATGTTTGTGTTAGCCTCACTCTAGACAATGTGTCTACAGCAGAATGTTTGTGTACGCCTCACTCTAGACATTGTGTCTACAGCAGAATGTTTGTGTACGCCTCACTCTAGACAATGTGTCTACAGCAGAATGTTTGTGTACGCCTCACTCTAGACAATGCGTCTACAGCAGAATGTTTGTGTAAGCCTCACTCTAGACATTGTGTCTACAGCAGAATGTTTGTGTAAGCCTCACTCTAGACAATGTGTCTACAGCAGAATGTTTGTGTAAGCCTCACTCTAGACATTGTGTCTACAGCAGAATGTTTGTGTTAGCCTCACTCTAGACAATGTGTCTACAGCAGAATGTTTGTGTACGCCTCACTCTAGACATTGTGTCTACAGCAGAATGTTTGTGTTAGCCTCACTCTAGACAATGTGTCTACAGCAGAATGTTTGTGTACGCCTCACTCTAGACAATGTGTCTACAGCAGAATGTTTGTGTAAGCCTCACTCTAGACAATGTGTCTACAGCAGAATGTTTGTGTTAGCCTCACTCTAGACAATGTGTCTACAGCAGAATGTTTGTGTACGCCTCACTCTAGACAATGTGTCTACAGCAGAATGTTTGTGTACGCCTCACTCTAGACATTGTGTCTACAGCAGAATGTTTGTGTTAGCCTCACTCTAGACAATGTGTCTACAGCAGAATGTTTGTGTACGCCTCACTCTAGACAATGTGTCTACAGCAGAATGTTTTGTACGCCTCACTCTAGACATTGTGTCTACAGCAGAATGTTTGTGTTAGCCTCACTCTAGACAATGTGTCTACAGCAGAATGTTTGTGTACGCCTCACTCTAGACAATGTGTCTACAGCAGAATGTTTGTGTAAGCCTCACTCTCGACAATGTGTCTACAGCAGAATGTTTGTGTTAGCCTCACTCTAGACATTGTGTCTACAGCAGAATATTTGTGTAAGCCTCACTCTAGACAATGTGCCTACAACAGAATCTTTGTGTAAGCCTCACTCTAGACAATGTGCCTACAGCAGAATATTTGTGTAAGCCTCACTCTAGACAATGTGTCTACAGCAGAATATTTGTGTAAGCCTCACTCTAGACAATGTGCCTACAACAGAATCTTTGTGTAAGCCTCACTCTAGACAATGTGCCTACAGCAGAATATTTGTGTAAGCCTCACTCTAGACAATGTGTCTACAGCAGAATGTTTGTGAAAGCCTCACTCTAGATAATGTTCCCACAGTAGAATATGTGTGAAGCTTCACTCTAGACAATGTGTCTACAGCAGACTATTTGTGTATGCCTCAATCTAGACAGTGTGCCTACAGCAGCATATTTGTGTACGCCTCACTCTAGACATTGTGTCTATAGCAGAATCTTTGTGTAAGCCTCACTCTAGACAGTGTGCCTACAGCAGAATCTTTGTGTACGCCTCACTCTAGACAATGTGCCCACAGTAAAATATGTGTGTAAGCCTCACTCTAGATAATGTTCCCACAGTAGAATATGTGTGAAGCTTCACTCTAGACAATGTGTCTACAGCAGACTATTTGTGTATGCCTCAATCTAGACAGTGTGCCTACAGCAGCATATTTGTGTACGCCTCACTCTAGACATTGTGTCTATAGCAGAATCTTTGTGTAAGCCTCACTCTAGACAGTGTGCCTACAGCAGAATCTTTGTGTACGCCTCACTCTAGACAATGTGCCCACAGTAAAATATGTGTGTAAGCCTCACTCTAGACAATGTTCCAACAGTAGAATATGTGTGAAGCTTCACTCTAGACAATGTGTCTACAGCAGACTATTTGTGTATGCCTCAATCTAGACAGTGAGCCTACAGCAGCATATTTGTGTACGCCTCACTCTAGACAATGTGTCTATAGCAGAATCTTTGTGTAAGCCTCACTCTAGACAGTGTGCCTACAGCAGAATCTTTGTGTACGCCTCACTCTAGACAATGTGCCCACAGTAAAATATGTGTGTAAGCCTCACTCTAGACAATGTGTCTACAGCAGAATGTTTGTGTAAGCCTCACTCTAGACAGTGTGCCCACAGTAGAATATTTGTGTAAGCCTCACTCTAGACAATGTGCCCACAGTAAAATATGTGTGTAAGCCTCACTCTAGACAATGTGCCCACAGTAAAATATGTGTGTAAGCCTCACTCTAGACAATGTTCCCACAGTAGAATATGTGTGAAGCTTCACTCTAGACAATGTGTCTACAGCAGACTATTTGTGTATGCCTCAATCTAGACAGTGAGCCTACAGCAGCATATTTGTGTACGCCTCACTCTAGACAATGTGTCTATAGCAGAATCTTTGTGTAAGCCTCACTCTAGACAGTGTGCCTACAGCAGAATCTTTGTGTACGCCTCACTCTAGACAATGTGTCTTCAGCAGAATGTTTGTGTAAGCCTCACTCTAGACAGTGTGCCCACAGTAGAATATTTGTGTAAGCCTCACTCTAGACAATGTGTCTACAGCAGAATATTTGTGTAAGCCTCACTCTAGACAATCATGAATGTGCCCACAGTAGAATATTTGTGTAAGCCTCACTCTAGACAATGTGTCTACAGCAGAATGTTTGTGTAAGCCTCACTCTAGACAATCATGAATGTGCCCACAGTAGTATATTTGTGTAAGCCTCACTCTAGACAATGTGTCTACAGCAGAATGTTTGTGTAAGCCTCACTCTAGACAATCATGAATGTGCCTACAGCAGAATGTTTGTGTACGCCTCACTCTAGACAATCATGAATGTGCCCACAGTAGTATATTTGTGTAAGCCTCACTCTAGACAATGTGTCTACAGCAGAATGTTTGTGTAAGCCTCACTCTAGACAATCATGAATGTGCCTACAGCAGAATGTTTGTGTACGCCTCACTCTAGACAATGTGCCTACAGCAGAATATTTGTGTACGCCTCACTCTAGACATTGTGTCTACAACAGAATATTTGTGTACGCCTCACTCTAGACAGTGTGCCTACAGCAGAATGTTTGTGTACGCCTCACACTAGACAATGTGCCTACAGCAGAATATTTGTGTACGCCTCACTCTAGACAGTGTGCCTACAGCAGAATGTTTGTGTACGCCTCGCTCTAGACAATGTGCCTACAGCAGAATATTTGTGTAAGCCTCACTCTAGACAATGTGTCTACAGCAGAATGTTTGTGTAAGCCTCACTCTAGACAATGTGTCTACAGCAGAATATTTGTGTAAGCCTCACTCTAGACAATGTGTCTACAGCAGAATGTTTGTGTAAGCCTCACTCTAGACAATGTGCCTACAGCAGAATATTTGTGTACGCCTCACTCTAGACAGTGTGCCTATAGCAGAATGTTTGTGTAAGCCTCACTCTAGACAATGTGTCTACAGCAGAATGTTTGTGTAAGCCTCACTCTAGACAATGTGCCTACAGCAGAATGTTTGTGTACGGCTCACTCTAGACAGTGTGCCTATAGCAGAATGTTTGTGTAAGCCTCACTCTAGACAATGTGTCTACAGCAGAATGTTTGTGTAAGCCTCACTCTAGACAATGTGCCTACAGCAGAATGTTTGTGTAAGCCTCACTCTAGACAATGTGTCTACAGCAGAATATTTGTGGAAGCCTCACTCTAGACAATGTTTCTACAGCAGAATATTTGTATAAGCAGAATATTTGTGCAAGCCTCACTCTAGACAGTTTGCCTACAGCAGAATCATTGTGTAAACCTCACTCTAGACAATGTGCCCACAGCAGAATGTTTGTGTACGCCTCACTCTAGACAGTGTGCCGACAGCAGAATGTTTGTGACAGCCTCACTCTAGACAATGTGTCTACAGCAGAATATTTGTATAAGCAGAATATTTGTGTAAGCCTCACTCTAGACAGTTTGCCTACAGTAGAATCATTGTGTAAACCTCACTCTAGACAATGTGCCCACAGCAGAATCCTTTTGTAAGCCTCACTCTAGACAATGTGCCTACAGCAGAATGTTTGTGTACGCCTAACTCTAGACAGTGTGCCGACAGCAAAATGTTTGTGACAGCCTCACTCTAGACAATGTGTCTACAGCAGAATGTTTGTGTAAGCCTCACTCTAGACAGTGTGCCGACAGCAGAATATATGTGTACGCCTCACTCTAGACATTGTGTCTACAGCAGAATGTTTGTATAAGCAGAATATTTGTGTAAGCCTCACTCTAGACAGTTTGCTTACAGCAAAATCATTGTGTAAACCTCACTCTTGACAATGTGCCCACAGCAGAATCATTTTGTAAGCCTCACTCTAGACAATTTTGTCTACAGCAGAATATTTGTGTAAGCCTCACTCTAGACAATGTGTATACAACAACATCTGTGTGTAAGCCTCACTCTAGACAATGTGACCACAGTAGAAATTTTGTGTAAGCCTCTCTCTAGACAATGTGTATACAACACAGTCTTTGTGTAAGCCTCACTCTAGACATTGTGTCTGCAGCCGAATATTTGTGTAAGCCTCACTCTAGACAATGTTTCTACATCAGAATATTTTTGTAAGCCTCACTCTAGACAATGTGCCTACAGCAGAATATTTGTTTAAAGCTCACTCTAGACAATGTGCCTACAGCAGAATATTTGTTTAAGCCTCACTCTAGACAATGTGTCTACAGCAGAATATTTGTGTAAGCCTCACTCTAGACAATGTGTCTACAGCAGAATATTTTGTGTAAGCCTCACTCTAGACAGTGTGTCTATAGCAGAATATTTTTGTAAGCCTCACTCTAGACAATGAATGTGTCTACAGTAGAATATTTGTGTTCGCCTCACTCTAGGCAATGAATATGTCTACAGCAGAATATTTGTGTAAGCCTCATTCTAGACAGTTTGCCTACAGCAGAATGTTTGTGTACTCCTCACTCTAGACAATGTGTCTACAGCAGAAAGTTTGTGACAGCCTCACTCTAGACAATTTGTCTACAGCAGAATGTTTGTGTCGGCCTCACTCTAGACAATGTGTATACAGCGGAATTTTATGTAAACCTCACTCTAGACAATGTGCCTACAGCAGAATGATTGTGTACGTCTCACTCTAGACAATGTGCCTACAGCTGAATGTTTGTGTACGCCTCACTCTAGACAATGTGTCTACAGCAGAATGTTTGTGTACGCCTCACTCTAGACAGTGTGCCGACAGCAGAATGTTTGTGACAGCCTCACTCTAGACAATGTGCCTACAGCAGAATGTTTGTGTAAGCCTCACTCTAGACAGTGTGCCTACAGCAGAATATATGTGTACGCCTCACTCTAGACAATGTGCCTACAGCAGAATATTTGTGTATGCCTCACTCTAGACATTGTGTCTACAGCAGAATATTTGTGTAAGCCTCACTCTAGACAATGTTTCTACAGCAGAATATTTGTAAAAGCAGAATATTTGTGTAAGCCACACTCTAGACAGTTTGCCTAAAGCAGAATAATTGTGTAAACCTCACTCTAGACAATGTGCCCACAGCAGAATCCTTTTGTAAGCCTCACTTTAGACAATGTGTCTACAGCAGAATGTTTGTGTAAGCCTCACTCTAGACAATTTGTCTACAGTAGAATATTTGTGTAAGCCTCACTCTAGACAATGTGTATACAACAACATCTGTGTGTAAGCCTCACTCTAGACAATGTGCCCACAGCAGAATCTTTGTGTAAGCCTCACTCTAGACAATGTGCCCACAGTAGAATATTTGTGTAAGCCTCACTCTAGACAATGTGTATACAACACAGTCTTTGTGTAAGCCTCAATCTAGACAATTTGTCTACAGTAGAATATTTTTGTAAGCCTCACTCTACACAATGTGTATACAACAACATATGTGTGTAAGCCTCACTCTAGACAATGTGCCCACAGCAGAATCTTTGTGTAAGCCTCACTCTAGACAGTTTGCCTACAGCAGAATCATTGTGTAAACCTCACTCTAGACAATGTGCCCACAGCAGAATCCTTTTGTAAGCCTCACTCTAGGCAATGTGCCTACAGCAGAATCTTTGTGTAAGCCTCACTCTAGACAATTTGGCTACAGCAGAATATTTGTGTAAGCCTCACTCTAGACAATGTGTATACAACAACATCTGTGTGTAAGCCACACTCTAGACAATGTGCCCACAGCTGAATATTTGTGTAAGCCTCACTCTAGACAATTTGTCTACAGTAGAATATTTGTGTAAGCCTCACTCTAGACAATGTGTATACAATAACATCTGTGTGTAAGCCTCACTCTAGACAATGTGCCCACAGCAGAATCTTTGTGTAAGCCTCACTCTAGACAATGTGTATACAACACAGTCTTTGTGTAAGCCTCAATCTAGACTATGTGTATACAACACCGTCTTTGTGTAAGCCTCAATCTAGACAATTTGTCTACAGTAGAATATTTGTGTAAGCCTCACTCTAGACAATGTGTATACAACACAGTCTTTGTGTAAGCCTCAATCGAGACAATGTGTATACAACACAGTCTTTGTGTAATCCTCAATCTAGACAATGTGTCTATAGCAGAATGTTTGTGTCAGCCTCACTCTAAACAATGTGTCTACAGGAGAATGTTTGTGACAGCCTCACTCTAGACAATGTGTCTACAGGAGAATGTTTGTGACAGCCTCACTCTAAACAATGTGTCTACAGGAGAATGTTTGTGACAGCCTCACTCTAGACAATGTGTCTACAGCAGAATGTTTGTGTCAGCCTCACTCTAGACAATGTGTATACAGCAGAATGTTTGTGACAGCCTCACTCTAGACAATGTGTCTACAGCAGACTGTTTGTGTAAGCCTCACTCTAGACAATGAGTCTACAGCAGACTTTTTATGTAAGCCTAACTCTAGACAGTGTGCCGACAGCAAAATGTTTGTGACAGCCTCACTCTAGACAATGTGCCTACAGCAAAATATTTGTGTACGCCTCACTCTAGACATTGTGTCTACATCAGAATATTTGTGTAAGCCTCACTCTAGACAATGTTTCTACAGCAGAATATGCGTATAAGCAGAATATTTGTGTAAGCCTCACTCTAGACAGTTTGCTTACAGCAAAATCATTGTGTAAACCTCACTCTTGACACTGTGCCTACAGCAGAATCCTTTTGTAAGCCTCACTCTAGACAATGTGCCTACAGCAGAATCTTTGTGTAAGCCTCACTCTAGACAATTTTGTCTACAGCAGAATATTTGTGTAAGCCTCACTCTAGACAATGTGTATACAACAACATCTGTGTGTAAGCCTCACTCTAGACAATGTGCCCACAGTAGAATTTTTGTGTAAGCCTCTCTCTAGACAATGTGTATACAACACAGTCTTTGTGTAAGCCTCACTCTAGACAATGTGTCTACAGCAGAATATTTGTGTAAGCCTCACTCTAGACAATGTTTCTACAGCAGAATATGCGTATAAGCAGAATATTTGTGTAAGCCTCACTCTAGACAGTTTGCTTACAGCAAAATCATTGTGTAAACCTCACTCTTGACAATGTGCCCACAGCAGAATCCTTTTGTAAGCCTCACTCTAGAAAATGTGCCTACAGCAGAATCTTTGTGTAAGCCTCACTCTAGACAATTTTGTCTACAGCAGAATATTTGTGTAAGCCTCACTCTAGACAATGTGTATACAACAACATCTGTGTGTAAGCCTCACTCTAGACAATGTGCCCACAGTAGAATTTTTGTGTAAGCCTCTCTCTAGACAATGTGTATACAACACAGTCTTTGTGTAAGCCTCACTCTAGACATTGTGTCTGCAGCCGAATGTTTGTGTAATACTCACTCTAGACAATGTGTCTACAGCAGAATATTTGTGTAAGCCTCACTCTAGACAATGTTTCTACATCAGAATATTTTTGTAAGCCTCACTCTAGACAATGTGCCTACAGCAGAATATTTGTGTAAGCCTCACTCTAGACAATGTGTCTACAGCAGAATCTTTTGTGTAAGCCTCACTCTAGACAGTGTGTCTATAGCAGAATATTTTTGTAAGCCTCACTCTAGACAATGAAGGTGTCTACAGTAGAATATTTGTGTTCGCCTCACTCTAGGCAATGAATATGTCTACAGCAGAATATTTGTGTAAGCCTCATTCTAGACAGTTTGCCTACAGCAGAATGTTTGTGTACTCCTCACTCTAGACAATGTGTCTACAGCAGAAAGTTTGTGACAGCCTCACTCTAGACAATTTGTCTACAGCAGAATGTTTGTGTCGGCCTCACTCTAGACAATGTGTCTACAGCGGAATTTTGTGTAAACCTCACTCTAGACAATGTGCCTACAGCAGACTGATTGTGACAGCCTCACTCTAGACAATGTGTCTACAGCAGAATATTTGTATAAGCAGAATATTTGTGTAAGCCTCACTCTAGACAGTTTGCCTACAGTAGAATCATTGTGTAAACCTCACTCTAGACAATGTGCCTACAGCATAATGTTTGTGTACGCCTATCTCTAGACAGTGTGCCGACAGCAAAATATTTGTGTACGCCTCACTCTAGACATTGTGTCTACAGCAGAATGTTTGTGTAAGCCACACTCTAGACAATGTGTCTACAGGAGAATATTTGTGTAAGCCTCACTCTAGACAATGTTTCTACAGCAGAATATTTTTATAAGCAGAATATTTGTGTAAGCCTCACTCTAGACAGTTTGCTTACATCAAAATCATTGTGTAAACCTCACTCTTGACAATGTGCCCACAGCAGAATCCTTTTGTAAGCCTCACTCTAGACAATGTGCCTACAGCAGAATCTTTGTGTAAGCCTCGCTCTAGACAATTTGTCTACAGCAGAATATTTGTGTAATCCTCACTCTAGACAATGTGTATACACAACAATGTGCCCACAGCCGAATCTTTGTGTAAGCCTCACTCTAGACAATGTGCCCACAGTAGAATTTTTGTGTAAGCCTCTCTCTAGACAATGTGTATACAACACAGTCTTTGTGTAAGCCTCACTCTAGACAATGAATGTGTCTACAGTAGAATATTTGTGTTCGCCTCACTCTAGGCAATGAATATGTCTACAGCAGAATATTTGTGTAAGCCTCATTCTAGACAGTTTGCCTACAGCAGAATGTTTGTGTACTCCTCACTCTAGACAATGTGTCTACAGCAGAAAGTTTGTGACAGCCTCACTCTAGACAATGTGTCTACAGCAGAATGTTTGTGTAAGCCTCATTCTAGACAGTTTGCCTACAGCAGAATGTTTGTGTACTCCTCACTCTAGACAATGTGTCTACAGCAGAAAGTTTGTGACAGCCTCACTCTAGACAATTTGTCTACAGCAGAATGTTTGTGTCGGCCTCACTCTAGACAATGTGTCTACAGCGGAATTTTGTGTAAACCTCACTCTAGACAATGTGCCTACAGCAGAATGATTGTGTACGTCTCACTCTAGACAATGTGCCTACAGCTGAATGTTTGTGTACGCCTCACTCTAGACAATGTGCCTACAGCAGAATGTTTTTGTACGCCTCACTCTAGACAGTGTGCCGACAGCAGAATGTTTGTGACAGCCTCACTCTAGACAATGTGCCTACAGCAGAATGTTTGTGTAAGCCTCACTCTAGACAGTGTGCCTACAGCAGAATATATGTGTACGCCTCACTCTAGACAATGTGCCTACAGCAGAATATTTGTAAAAGCAGAATATTTGTGTAAGCCACACTCTAGACAGTTTGCCTAAAGCAGAATAATTGTGTAAACCTCACTCTAGACAATGTGCCCACAGCAGAATCCTTTTGTAAGCCTCACTTTAGACAATGTGTCTACAGCAGAATGTTTGTGTAAGCCTCACTCTAGACAATTTGTCTACAGTAGAATATTTGTGTAAGCCTCACTCTAGACAATGTGTATACAACAACATCTGTGTGTAAGCCTCACTCTAGACATTGTGCCCACAGCAGAATCTTTGTGTAAGCCTCACTCTAGACAATGTGCCCACAGTAGAATATTTGTGTAAGCCTCACTCTAGACAATGTGTATACAACACAGTCTTTGTGTAAGCCTCAATCTAGACAATTTGTCTACAGTAGAATATTTTTGTAAGCCTCACTCTACACAATGTGTATACAACAACATATGTGTGTAAGCCTCACTCTGGACAATGTGCCCACAGCGGAATCTTTGTGTAAGCCTCACTCTAGACAGTTTGCCTACAGCAGAATCATTGTGTAAACCTCACTCTAGACAATGTGCCCACAGCAGAATCCTTTTGTAAGCCTCACTCTAGGCAATGTGCCTACAGCAGAATCTTTGTGTAAGCCTCACTCTAGACAATTTGGCTACAGCAGAATATTTGTGTAAGCCTCACTCTAGACAATGTGTATACAACAACATCTGTGTGTAAGCCACACTCTAGACAATGTGCCCACAGCTGAATTTTTGTGTAAGCCTCACTCTAGACAATTTGTCTACAGTAGAATATTTGTGTAAGCCTCACTCTAGACAATGTGTATACAATAACATCTGTGTGTAAGCCTCACTCTAGACAATGTGCCCACAGCAGAATCTTTGTGTAAGCCTCACTCTAGACAATGTGTATACAACACAGTCTTTGTATAAGCCTCAATCTAGACAATTTGTCTACAGTAGAATATTTGTGTAAGCCTCACTCTAGACAATGTGTATACAACACAGTCTTTGTGTAAGCCTCAATCGAGACAATGTGTATACAACACAGTCTTTGTGTAAGCCTCAATCTAGACAATGTGTCTATAGCAGAATGTTTGTGTCAGCCTCACTCTAAACAATGTGTCTACAGGAAAATGTTTGTGACAGCCTCACTCTAGACAATGTGTCTACAGGAGAATGTTTGTGACAGCCTCACTCTAGACAATGTGTCTACAGCAGAATGTTTGTGTCAGCCTCACTCTAGACAATGTGTATACAGCAGAATGTTTGTGACAGCCTCACTCTAGACAATGTGTCTACAGCAGAATGTTTGTGTAAGCCTCACTCTAGACAATGAGTCTACAGCAGAATTTTTATGTAAGCCTCACTCTAGAAAATGTGTATACAGTAGAATATTTGTGTACGCCTCACTCTAGACAATGAATATGTCTACAGCAGAATATTTGTGTAAGCCTCACTCTAGACAATGTGCATACAACACAGTCTTTGTGTAAACCTCAATCTAGACAATGTTTATACAGCACAGTCTTTGTGTAAGCCTCACTCTAGGCATTGTGTCTGCAGCAGAATGTTTGTGACAGCCTCACTCTAGACAATGTGTCTACAGCAGAATGTTTGTGTCAGCGTCACTCTAAACAATGTGTCTACAGGAGAATGTTTGTGACAGCCTCACTCTAGACAATGTGTCTGCAGCAGAATGTTTGTGACAGCCTCACTCTAGACAATGTGTCTACAGCAGAATGTTTGTGTACGCCTCACTCTAGACAATGTGTCTGCAGCAGAATGTTTGTGTACGCCTCACTCTAGACAATGTGTCTACAGCAGAATGTTTGTGTACGCCTCACTCTAGACAATGTGTCTACAGCAGAATGTTTGTGTAAGCCTCACTCTAGACAATGTGTCTACAGCAGAATGTTTGTGTTAGCCTCACTCTAGAAAATGTGTCTGCAGCAGAATGTTTGTGTAAGCCTCACTCTAGACAATGTGGCCACATCAGAATCTATGTGTAAGCCTCACTCTAGACAGTGTGTCTACAGCAGAATGTTTGTGTACGCCTCACTCTAGACAATGTGTCTACAGCAGAATGTTTGTGTACGCCTCACTCTAGACAATGTGTCTACAGCAGAATGTTTGTGTAAGCCTCACTCTAGACAATGTGTCTACAGCAGAATGTTTGTGTTAGCCTCACTCTAGACAATGTGTCTGCAGCAGAATGTTTGTGTAAGCCTCACTCTAGACAATGTGGCCACATCAGAATCTATGTGTAAGCCTCACTCTAGACAGTGTGCCTACAGCAGAATATTTGTGCAAGCCTCGCTCTAGACAGTGTGCCTACAGCAGAATATGTGTGTAAGCCTCACTCTAGGCAGTGTACCTACAGCAGAATATTTGTGTAAGCCTCACTCTAGACAGTGTGCCTACAGCAGAATATTTGTGTAAGCCTCACTCTAGACAATGCGTCTACAGCAGAATATTTGTGTAAGCCTCACTCAAGACAGTGCGCCTACAGCAGAATATTTAAATCACAAAGTCAAAATGTTGTATAAGTTTCTCTTTTTTTATTTTATTTACATATTGTTCGAACTATTCTGTGATAATATTAACCACTTAACAAAACTAGTAACCGTAATTTTATGAATTGTTTAACATACAGCATGCACACACCATGCCTTTCTGACCCATTTCCCTAACAATTCAAAATGGTCCCGACTTCTAGTAGCCACTTAATTTAGGGGAAACTATCCACTACTACCTCCCCAGTGCAAAATAAACATGCATTTCGCTTGAAATTGAAAATCTAATAGCTCTAGCTGTTATTTAAAAAATCAAATATTATGTGTTATTGCTACTGTAAGATTGAAAGGCTTGCTTCGATTAAGACAACTGTCACTTTGTTGTAGACCTATGTTCTGTCATAATTATTTAGAAACATTTTATTTATCATTCAGGTTTCTAAACTAAAGTAAAGTGGGTGGGGAATAAATTTGGTGCAGTTCAGGGTAATATCTTTGTACAAAGGTAAAAGTACAGTTGGGAATCGTCTGAAAATTCGAGTCAACAATTGTAATCGATTAATCGGATCAAAGGCATAACTGATCGATCAAATCGATTAACCGAAAACAACACTAGCCTGACTAGGTAAAAGAGAGCAAGATATTACAAAAGTAAAATAAAAGAGAGCAAGATATTACATAAGTAAAATAAAATATGTCTGAAAATTACAGTAAAAAAATAACCATTTAATATCTTTATCATAAACTTTATTAATAAGCAAAGAATTCATGGTTCTATGGTAGGTACTGTACATCCTATGGTGATATTGGGTAACTGGTGGCCGGTGGCCTGGTTAGTCTCATTTGACGTCTATGGGTGGTGCTTTTTTTGGTATAGGGACAACCCGGACCATGGGACATCGCGGACCAGACATCCTGGACCACATTTAGGACAACCCGGACCATGTTTTAGGACGACCTGGACCACACTTTTATAACAACAGTTGTCTAATAAATAAGTATATTTTGATTTGTGGTACTAATAGTCATACATTTATTCATAACTTTCACATCCGGTCAACTTCCGGTAGGTTGAGATATTCAGTAGGTGAAAGTAAAGGGGTTTACTCGGACTTTATCCTCAATCTCTATATGAAAAATGAAAATATTAGACCATGATTTAAAATCAGACAACACCAAAAGAAGATACATAGATGTACACAAAAAATAAGGCTTTCAATATAATTATCACTACAAACTAGTTTTATAAAGGGCTAAAGTCAGTTGAGCACCAACGATAAACACCGAGTTTACACCCTACCAGAATGTGGAGGTCTTTTATTTTATTGATCACTGATTGGTCAAATTATTTGGATGATGTCATGTGAAAGTTATGAATACTCGTAAACTAAGTTCATTTGGAATGAGTTGTCAGATCGGTCTGTGTTTGTGTCTCAATTTTAACAAGAAATCATGCATAATCGCATGTTAATATCAATAGTATTAAACTCATCATGGAATAATTATCTAGGCATGCTACTATTGCTAGTCATGTTTATTTAAATATCTAATATTAAGAGGCACTGGAAACAGTCATGTGAGTTATGTCTTAAAAAACATCTTAAACTGCCATTGCCGTCAGTGCCATTGCCGTCAGTTTAAAAATGCAATAAACTTACATTATTGTTACAAGTCCCTTTTAAGAAGAATAGTGTTAATCCTTTCATATTTCTGAATGTAATACTACTTTAAATAACTTCTCTATAGTATATTGTACATAATACATGTATTTAACTTTATATTCCGTTTGGTGTTGCACTGAATTCTGGCCTGTTTCTATATATTTACTCATGAATTCCTGTGAAAATAACTGTGAAATTCCTTAAATATTGCTCTTTATTAAAGATATAATTGAACAATTAGACAAGTTAAACGAAAAAAATATTTAAACTAAACTAAGAAATTTGTATCAGCTATTATTTGTATATAAATTTCCGCAAAAGCATTGCCTTTCTGAACATTGAAGTCGTGGTGCCATTGTAAATGAAAATAAAGAATCTAGGACAAATGCCCCCCGGACAAATGCCCCCCTGCTCATTTTTGTATAGGTGGACAAATGCCCCCTCATGTTTTTGTATAGGTGGACAAATGCCCCTGAACTTTTTACAAGGTGGACATAAGCCCCCTGATACATATTCCCAGTTTGTAAGTAATTAATCTGTTTGTGTTGGTCACACTTTGTTTTTTTTATAGCTCTGAATACTTACAAACTGGGAATTACCTGTGAATTATGTGATTATTCTTTTGTATGAATTTAATTTGCAAAATTATCAGGGGGGCTTATGTCCACCTTGTAAAAAGTTCAGGGGGGCATTTGTCCACCTATACAAAAACATGAGGGGGCATTTGTCCACCTTTACAAAAATGAGCAGGGGGGCATTTGTCTGTGGGGGCATTTGTCCGTATACCGAAAATAAAGAATAACAAAAAAAACGCATATATTCAATATAATTTAATAACATAAATTATACACATATGTATACATTAATGTACACATAAAAAATATCAATATATTTATAAATATTTATAAGAAATTCAGAGGTCAGATAATGTTTTATTTTAATATAATTATATAATTTTAATTTCTGTTTGATTATAAAACATACACTTATTTATATACTTGAGGTAATGCAAAACATACATTAATTATTGTCATATAGCTATTGTTGACTCAATTTACGTTTATTTTCTCAAAATATATTTTTAATTGCATTTAATATTCATTCTAAATAACTCACATACTTGTTTATACTCATTTATATTCATTATAGACTTGGTCCCAGTTGTTTTAAACTGTGGTCCGGGTCCTCCTAAAACATGGTCCGGGTCCTCCTAATCGTGGTCCGGGATGTCCCATGGTCCAGGTTGTCCCTAATTACTTTTTTTACGGACGTTTATAGATGCACCCTAGTCAGAGTTTTTCAAGTGTTTTTAGTGCCTCTTTGGCCGGTGCATACATTTTCAAGTTCAAAGAAGTTTTGTTTTCTATGTTCATTCAACTTGTTACATAATTGATAATATGAAGTAATTCCAAAAACACATTTTGCAGAATGATGAGCTCTTGAGACTGGTGAAATGGATGCATCAGGGAATCCCCGCGATGTAGTGAGAGGTAAGATAATCTACAAATGTCATTTTAACATATATTGACCTTGGTTAATGTTATAACTTTTTTTCTACTAGTAGTCTACAAATGTCACTTGACTTCATCGCCTATCTGTGTAAACAAACTACTTGTAGTCTTCTTTGCTCTGCTATAATATTCGACGATCATTCTTATGAATAATGAAAGGATCATAACAAGGGTAAGTGTTGGATGGAAGTTTACATGATCATCCCCTCTTGTGGATTATAAGAATCTTTCATGGGCATCCGGTGAAGATAGGGAATTCCAACCCGAGGTATACGTGTTTTTATCGGAACCGAGGCTCTGCCGAGGTTTCGATTAAAACACTTATACGGAGGGTTGGAATTCCCTATCTGAACCGAATACCCATGATAGATTCTTTTTCTTGCATATCAGAGAAATGTTGTGCATTGACGCCGCCAGCTATTAACGTTTTGCATGTTTTCCTGCACACCGGATGTTGGCGCGCGTGAATTTTATCTCGACCCTAGGGTGAGATGGAAATATCTAGCCCCGGTAAAATGGCGGATATCCTTGTCCGGTATGCAAGAAAACTGGATATGCCATATCCAGCGCAATTGAGCCGCAAATATTTATAAAAAATAAAATAAAAATACAATACCCCTATTATCTATATAACACATGGTAAGGATGCTTTTTTGACACCAAGTTGACCAACATCGTTTCGAAGTCTGTATCTTTGTCAAATTAGCAAATTGATTCAAATCGTTTACTCTGTTCGTAAGGTCTGATTCCCATTTATCACAGTATATTCACAGTTCATACAAAATATTGTAATGGTAGCAATCAGCGATTTTACTTAAATTTCTCCCCACAGAGTGCTTTTTTGTACAAACTGTGAATATACTGATAAATGGGAATCCGACTTAATGAACTGCTCCTATTATACTAGGCATTTATGATGACGAAACGATGCATGTGTCTGTATGAGGTTAATCCAGACTGTTAAAATTCAGGTCAAAAGGCCAATCTTACCATGACTCTAGGCCTGAGTTAGCATCGGTGGCCTCGTTAAGACATAAGTTTAAAATGGCGATGAACTTCATCACCGAAACGCGTATTGGTTCGAATCCCACTTGCAGCTCAACTTGTAAGTGAGAAGTGTCGATTCTTACGGATGGTGGGAGGTATACAGTACTGGTTCCATCCAGGTATAAGTGGATGATCTGCCTCCACCATGCAAAATCAACCGTCATACATGGCCTAAAATGTGTTGGAAAATGATGTTAAACACCAAACAAACACGTTTTAGTGGCAAATAAAAACACCTTACTTTTCAAAAATCGGTTTAGAAATAACAATTTCATCTGCGATTTTGTTTTTGATAGGACATTTTCAATGCAAAATTCTGCTGCGTCAAACATTTTTTAGATTTTGTATCCAAAAATCGTTTTACCGCTTATGTGTTGGATAAATGTAAATTAAGACACTCTAAAGTTGTTAAGCAAAATATTAAGTCTACCTGAATTTATTTAAGATTTTTTGATTTTCTGCTCTCCCAGTAATTTACATAAGAAAAGCCTCATCAAGAAAAAGCATTTTGGCTATAAAATTTGTATTTCTCGACTGATTTTCAAAAGGTAATGTATTTTTATTTTCCACTGAAAATTTCAGTTCTATTAAATGATATATAATTTATATGTATGTATTGCTAAAATATATTGTGTTAATGCTTTTCATGCTGAAAACCCTTTGGCTGAAACAAGTGCCCAAAATAATAGTTTAATGCTAGCTTGATTTTCTAATTTGTCTAAGCCAAAATCTCAGATTAATGCTAACATGCGTACCAAAACTGGCGGTGGTGTAGTAGTAGCAGGGGCATACCTCGAGCATTTTGAAATGTACGCCAGATATGAAAAGCATAGCTGCGAACCGAGCAGCGACGCCGGAGTGGGGGTTTGGTGGGACTCCCCCAAGAATTTTTTGAAAATTAGGAGGCAAATGATGCGTTCTCAAGCTATATTTCAGCGTTAATATGGCATTTTGTTTGACTCTAGCCCATACCCCCCTCAGCCTTCAGTTTTTATTGCATATTTGGAACTTTTGGAACTTTTATTTTTTCACTTTTGCCTACGAATTGTACGCATTGGCGTACGTGCGTATGCCTGGATACGCGCCTGAATAGGGAGCCGACCATAAACAATTGCCAGTTTGCTGTTTCCCTACCTACCCACCAAAAAGGGCCCTACCCAAAACTTTTTGTAACAATTCTTTAACATTTTTTTTTTTTCAGTATATGTATAAAAGATGTTTACTGCCCTTGTCAAAAAAAACCGAAAAAAACCCCTACCAACCCATTTATGAAATCCTGGGTCGGAAAAGAGCAAACAAATATTTTTTTAAGGATGGCCAGACCACTTTAATTGCGGGAGGTCGTGGATTCCTTCCCCAGCCATGACACACCATGACTAGGTGTGTTATCATGTCTTATGAAGGTATCATACAGTGTGATGTTCCAGTATGGCAGCAATATAAACTTGAGCTACAAATAGCCACCGTCGAGATATATATGACCGAAATATTGTTAGACGTGACGTTAAACCCCATACATACTGTGACAAAGGTAGTAATATGAAAAAACAATTTGCTTTGTACTATTCAAATTATTATTTACAATGATTTGCAAATATGCAAGTTATGTAGAAAAACTTGACTTCTCACCATGAGTTAAAAAAAGTCAATATTGCCATCGTCCGTTAACTTTTATCTTGTTAACACGATAGGGCCTTTATTTCTCATCCAATCTTTTTTAAACTTTACCAGATTGTTGATATCAATGGAAGCTTGGAAGAGTTCGAAAACCAGCCAGATTGGACCATTAACACCAGAGTTATGGCCATTGATTTTCTGAAATATGCTTTAATTTGGTCTCAACACGACAGAGCCTTCATTTTTCATCCACTTTTTTTCAAACTTTACCAGATTGTTGATATCAATAAAAGCTTGGACGAGTTAGAAAACCAGCCAAATTGGATTAGTAACAACGGAGTTACGGCCCTTGATTTAGTTAAAAATGTTGTATTTTGCCTCATTAAGACGATAGGGCCCTCGTTTGGCCAGATTTTAATGAAACTTAGAAGAGTTGATCAGTACCAAATCTAAATAAGCATATTCGTCACCGTGTTCTAGTTGAATTATTTTGGCAGAGTTATGTCCCTTTAAGGTTTTAATACACAAACTTTGTCCAGACTATTTTTCCAGAATCCATGGCCGAATTGCAACGAAACTTTGCAGGAATGATCAGTACTAGGCCTAGTGGTACATTTCATCACCGTGTTCCAGTTGAATGATTTTTGTCCGAGTTATGGCCCTTTAAAGGTTTTAAGAGTCAAATTTTGTCAGGACTATTTCTCCTGAAGCCCTAGCTGGATTTCAGCGAACCTTTGCAAGGATGATCAGTACCAAGCCTAGTTTTGCATGTCGTCACCGTGTTCCGGTTGAAAGATATTTGATGGAGTTATAGCCTTTTAAAGGTTTTTGATACACAAACTTTATCCAGACTAGTCTCTTCTGAACTAGTTGAATTTCAAGAATTTTGACGAGGATGTCGAGTACTAAGCTTAGTTGTGTATATCATCAACGGGTTCCGGTTGAATGATATTTGGCAGAGTTATGGCCCCTTATACACAAACTTTGTCCTGACTAGTTTTCGTGAACTCTTCTCTGGATTTCAGTGAAACTTGGCAGGATTGATCAGTACCAAGCCTAGTTGCGCATATTGTTGTCATGTTCCATTTGAATGATTTTTGTTGGTTTTGTGGCTCTGTACAGGTTTTAATACACACACTTTGTCTGGACTAGTTCTCCACAACCTTTGGTCGGCTTTCAATGAAACTTGATTACGTCTATCATTGTGTTTTGTTTGAATGATTTTTGGTGGAGTTATGGCCCTTTAAAGGTTTGAATTGACTAACTTTGTACAGATAGTTCTTCTGAATACCTGACTGGATTTCAATGAAACTTGGCACGGATAATCAGTACAAAGCCTATTGGCGCATATCATCGCTGTGTTACGGTTGAATGATTTTTGGACCTTAAGGAGTTCTACACAAAAAATTTCCGTACTATTTTTCCTGAACCCCTAACCCTAATCCTAAGAATGGATTTCAGTGGAACTTGACAGGAATGATCAGTACCAAGCCTAGTTGCGCATATTGTTGTAGTGTTCCCTATCAAAGAATCCATGTAGCCAGTAGAGTGATACAGGCCTTCTTGGGCCTCTTGTTTAGTAGCTCTGGTCTTGTTTTATCATATGATATATCAGGGGCTGGCGTGGCGCAGTCGGTAGCGCGGCGGATTTGTAACCGGAGGCCCCGGGTTCAATCCTCCGTGGTGCCACTGAGTTCCGTCAGTGTGTTCTTGGGCAAGACACTTTACCTTAGCCTCGTCCGTCGAATGGGGACGTAAACCGGGCGGTCCCGTGTATCGGTCTATCTTCCGAGCACGTTAAAGAACCATAGGAATCTATTCGATAATAAGAGTAGGGCAGGTTCCCGGATTCCTATGTATCCTTCCCCTCTCTCTGGGGCGGCTCTAAATAACCTATACTGTGTTGATGGGCCGTTAAACAACATTCAGATCAATTTATGATATATCAATCAATAATAAAAATCTTATCTCACTACAGGTGAGGGAAACTGTGGCCATGTTCACTGGAGTAGAGGTTCATCTTGCCAGCTGGTCAGAGAGGTAATGAAGCAGCATGTGGACGGCGGAAGTTTGGCTCCCTACAATACCCTAAAACCTAACTGGGATCTCATAAAGTGTGGTTTCCCGGCACAGGAGTGCAAGGCAAAGTGGGAATCTTTAGTAAATAAGGTACTATTCAGTGGAGATTTGTGGAAATTAACAGTAGGATCTAGCACCACCTTTTTTCCTTGTAGCCTCAACTCCTTTTACGCTTGTTCAAGGATGGTGGTTGTATTTGGCAGAGATGTGTTCATTACAGCGAAGTATGGATATTTACGCTGGGCATTGACTTTGCTTTAGTTAAAACATCAGTTCTTGTGTTCATTTTGATGAATTTGACCTCTGGACCCAGGGATCAGACCCTGGATTCAAAACATTCTTTGCAGTCTAAACATCCTAATTAACTACTTTGCCAGTTATGAACACCCTCCTTGAACTGATGTAGCTTAGGTTACGAGGAAACTATTTAAATCCATGCTAACTCCATATGACCATATTAAAGTCATTCTGCCGCCAACAACAGGTAAATTTTACAACACAAAACCGTTCTTCCAAACTATTTCCATGTGTAGAGGTCATACAAGCATGCAGGTGTGCCGTTTAACAGTCTATATTTTTATTAACGCATACTTAAAATACATGTAATTGAGTATGCGTAAAATGAATTGAGTTGGTAACTCATAATTCGAAACACGATATGGTGATGTTTTGCCTAGCCAGTTAAGGCAGTTATATTATAGTTGTCGAGTTCAGATTTGCAACATATGTAAGTTACATATATACCTTATAGTTTGTAGACTTAAAAACGGTTAACATTTGTTATAAAATTTGCCTGTTGTTGGCAGGAGAGTGACTTTAAAATGTCCCTTCGGGGGAGGAGGATCCGTACATCAAATCGTAAAACCCATGCCATATTGTATACTGTGTATATCATTACTTACAGGATGTAATTCACTAAAAAATACTGAAAATCACAGTTTTAATGTTCATTTTGATGAATTTGACCTCTGGCCTCAGGGGTCAGACCCTGGATTCGAAACCTTCGTCGCCATCTACACATCCTAAGCAACAAAGATGCTAAATATGAACACCCTCCTGCAATTGATGTAGGAGAAATTCAGGTTCCGAGGAAACAATAAAAATGCATGCTGACCCCATATGACCATTAGGTCTGTCCCTGAGGGTCACTGAGGGCGGAGACAAAAATAATGTTGCATTAACGTCTGCACCGACCGAAGTTACCTCTTGTTTTAAGTGCAATTATTTAACAGAATGTTTCCAAATTTACTTCAGGTGCGCCATTACCGTACTGTCCATGAAGTTGCCATGGACATCATGATGGTGAATGCACAGTGTAGCCAAAAGTCGGTATATAGGGCAAACATGACAACAAAGACGCACAAGGTAAAAGAGCTGAATGAGGCAAAAGCGACAAATAGGATTGATGAGGTGCACTGGACACAAATGTTGCATGGGACGGAAGATATACATGGGATAAGAAGAGAAAAGTCGGCACATAGGAAAAGAGAGACAGACGGGTCACAAGAGAGGAACAGGACAAAAGAGCTAACTGAAACTAAAGAAACGAACGGGATGAAAAAGACGCGCACAACAAAAAAGGTGCTTGGGACAAAAATATTTCAGTGTCCAGATTGTGAATTTTCGTCTATCAGAAAACCCAGCTTTAATCGCCACTGCCGGAGACACAACCCGGAATCCAAGCTCAAGTGTGATTCCTGCGAAATGTCATTCTTAGAGAAATTCTTTTTGAAACAACATATAGAAATCAAGCACCAGGGCAAGCGTCTTTTATGTAATGCGTGCGGACAGCTGTTTGTGAGTAATTGCGCGTTGTATGAACATAAAAAAAAATATCACTTGAAATCTATGTTTAAACATGTCTGTGAAGTCTGTGATAAGAGATTTATAAGTCTTAAGAATTATAACGGTCATGTAAACCGTTCCTGTAAGAAACCGAAAATCTGCTACTTTAAACAGGAAAGTAACAAAGAAAGTGTCCATTGACTTGATAGAGCAGCTTATGTCCAGAAATAGCTTGTAGAATCCGTGACTGGCTAAGAAGCACCTCCGTGGCCGAGGGGTTAATGACGATGCGTTTTAAACCTTCTCGCTGAATTCCACTAGGAACTCGACTCGTAAGGGAGAAGGTGTCGATTCTTATGGATGGCGTGAGATGTACAGTATCGGTTCTACCCATAAAAGTGGGTGATTTGCCTCCACCACAAAATATTGGTCGTCATGGTTAACCTTACTTGGGTTGAAAATGGCGTAAAACACCATACAAACAAACAAACATAGAATGGCTATGTCCTTATGTTTGTTAATGTTTATACTATTTGAGACAACTCAAGCTATCATCAAATAAAACAGTCTGCATTAAGCCCCTTTGAATTATTGGTTTCAAACGTAAGTGGTTCAAAGCTATTCATAAATGTTTCTGATTTTAAAATTTTATTTTGATTCAGGTTGCAAAATATTAAAAAAAAAAACGGGATGACTTGGCTTTACCCGCTTATCTAAATATGCCCTACTGACTACGAAATTCTGTATCAGTTTTCGAATGAATACAGTTTTACACAAAATTGGAGTGAATCATTTCCCTTTGTTTATAAATTGTAATAGCTTGAAACAACAGTATGAAACATCGGTATAAAACAACGGTATAAAACAACGGTAAACTGTTCACTCCATTTCGGTCGCGTGAACATGTAGTGTAATCATTCATTGTTCTGTGTAAACCGTCATACAATCTGCGAATTTCGATAATAATAATTTTGCAAAGGAATAATCGTACATGAAAGGGAGACATGGCAATCTTGAAGTTTGAAAACTCATGGCGTCCCATTAGTTTTTAGCTCTAGTGGCCGAAAGCCAGCAGAGCTTATGGGATGGCAAGTTGTCCGTCGTCTGTTAACTTTTGCATTGTGAACACTCTAGGGCCTTCATTATTATTCAGGTCTTTACGAAACTTTGCCAGTGTCTTTATATCAATAAAAGCTCGGACAAGTTCGAAAACCAGCCAGATCGGATTAATTTCACCGGAGTTATGGCCCTTGTTTTGCTGAAAAATGCCATATTAAGCCTTGTGAACACTCTAGCACCTTCATTTATTATTTGATCTTTACCAAACTTGCACGGATTGTTAATATCAATGAAAGCTCGGACAAGTTCGAAAACCTGCCAGATCGGATTAATTTCACCGGAGTTATGGCCCTTGTTTTGCTGAAAAATGCCATATTAAGCCTTGTGAACACTCTAGCACCTTCATTTATTATTTGATCTTTACCAAACTTGCAGATTGTTAATATCAATGAAAGCTCGGACAAGTTCGAAAACCTGCCAGATCGGATTAATTTTACCGGAGTTATGGCCCTTGTTTTGCTGAAAAATGTCATATTAAGCCTCGTGACAAGTTCGAAAACCTGCCAGATCGGATTAATTTTACCGGAGTTATGGCCCTTGTTTTGCTGAAAAATGCCTTCATTTATTATTTCTTGCACAGATTGTTAATATCAATGATAGCTTGTTTCTGAAAATTGCTATTTCTGCCTTGTGAACGCTCTAGCGCCTTCATTTATTATTTAATCTTTACCAAACTTGCACAGATTGTTAATACCAATGATAGCTTGGACAAGTTCGAAAATCAGCTAAATTGGATCAGTAACAACAGAGTTATGGCCCTTGTTTTTTTCTGGAAAATGCCATTTCTGCCTTGTGAACACTCTAGCACCTTCATTTATTATTTGATCTTTACCAAACTTGCACAGATTGTTAAATAATCAATGAAAGCTCAAACAAGTTTGAAAACCAACTGAATCGGAAAAGTACTACCGGAGTTATGGCCCTTGTTTTTTCTGAAAAATGCTATTTTCTGCGTTGTGAACACTCTAGGGCCTTCAATATTAATCGGATCTTTACTAAACATTGCCGGTGTCTTTATATCAATGAAAGCTCGGATAAATTCGAAAACCCGCAAGATCGGAAAAATGTCACCAGAGTTATGGCCCTTGTTTTGCTGAAAAATGCCATAATAAGCCTTGTGAACACTAGCACCTTCATTTATTATTTGATCTTTACCAAACTTGCACAGATAGTTAATATCAATGAAAGCTCGGACAAGTTCGAAAACCAGCTAGATCGGACCATTAACAGCGGAGTTATTGCCCTTGATTTAGTTAAAAATGCTATATTTTGCCTCGTTAAGACGATAGGGTCTTTATCTTTTATCCGACCTTTACCAAACTTTACCAGATTGTTTATATAAATGAAAGCTCGGACACTTTCGAAAACCAGCTAGATTTGACTATTAACAGCGGAGTTATGGCCCTTGATTTAGTTAAAAATGCTATATTTTGCATCGTTAAGACGATAGGGCCTTCATCTTTCATCCGATCTTTACCAGATTGTTTATATAAATGAAAGCTCGGACAAGTTCGAAGACCAGCCAGATCGGACCAGTAACAGTAGAGTTATGGCCCTTGATGTAGTTAAAAATGCTATATTTTGCCTCTTTAAGATGATAGGGCCTTCATTTTTCGTGTGGTCTTTTTGAAACTCTACCAAATTGTTAATAGCAATGAAAGCAGGGACAAATTCGAAAACCAGCCAGATTGGACCAGTAACAGGAGAGTTATGGCCCTTGATTTAGTTAAAAATGCTATATTTTGCCTCGTGACGTTAAGACGATAGGGCCTTCATTTTTCATGCGATCTTTATGAAACTTTACCAGATAGTTAATATCAATGACAGCTCAGACAAATTCGAAAACCAGCCAGATCGGACCAGTAACAGTGGAGTTATGGCCCTTGATTTAGTTAAAAATCCTATATTTTGCCTCGTTAAGACGATAGGGCCTCCATCTTTCATCCAATCTTTAAGAAACTTTACCAGATTGTTAATATTAATGAAAACTTGTACAAGTTCGAAAACCATCCAGATTGGACCATTTACAACGGAGTCATTTTCTGAAATATGCTATATCTTGGCCTCATTATAAATGAAAGGGCCTTCATTTGGCCGGATTTCATTGAATGAATGAATGGTGTTTTACGGCACGTCGACACATAAATAGGTCATATTGTGCGCAAAAATTTATGAAAAATGAACTATTAATTAAAAAATAAAGTAAATATATAAAGATAAAACTATTAAAAAATAAGGGATGATCAGGTGTAATATAAACTATGTATGTAAATCAACAAATGCCCGTCAACGGGTATATAAACAAGTAAATATATATAAGAACACATTACAATGATTTATATAGTCTGATCTCTTTCAGGAAATCTAAAACAAGACTAAAATCTACAGTATCAAATAACTCTTTCATAGTATTAACATTGTAGTACCTTTGACGCATAGGATCAAAGTCTACACATTCTGGTAATTGCTCACCTTGTAATAAATATGAATGAGTATAACGTGTATGCCCTATCCTGCACCGGGCTAGGACAACTTCCTCTCGACGAATGGGTCTACTAGAAGAACGCCATTCTCCTAGTAACGGTTTAATTGGATCGGATTTCATTGAAACTTTGCAGGGATGATCAGTACCAAGCCTAGTTGTACATAGTACCGTGTTCCAGTTGAATGATTTTGGCGGAGTTATAGCCCTTTAAAGGTTTTAACCCCTGGCCGGATTAAACGAAACTTTTTAGGGGTGATCGATTCCATGTCTAGTTGTGCAAATCATCGCCGTGTTCCGGTTGAATGATTTTTGGCGGAGTTCTAGCCCTTTAAAGGTTTTAATACACACTTTGTTCTGACTAGTTCTCCTGAACCCCTGTCCGGATTTAAACGAAGCTTTTTAGGGATGATCAATTCCATGTCTAGTTGTGCAAATCATTGCCGTATTCCGGTTGAATGATTTTTTGGCAGAATTATGGCCCTTTAAAGGTTTTAATACACAAACTTTGATCTACTTCTCCTGAACCCCTCGCCATATTTCAATGAAACATTGCAAGGATGATCAGCACCAAGCCTAGTTGTGCATGTCATCGTCGCATTCCGGTTTACAGATATTTGGCAGAGTTATGGCCCTTTAAATGTTTTAATACACTAACTTTGTCCAGACTAGTTCTCCTGAACCTCTGGCTGGATTTCAGCGAAACTTTGCAGGAATGATCAGTACCAGGCCTAGTTGCATATATCATCACCATGTTCCGGTTGAATGATTTTTGAAAGACTTATGTCCCCTTATACATAAACCTTATCTTGAGCCAGTAGAGCGTCCACAGGCCCTCTTGAGCCTCTTGTTCTACATAAATTGCATTTGTTCCATCATTCACACTAACTTTCCACATACTAATTCTCCTGAACCCCTGGCCAGATTTCATTGAAACTTGGCAGGGATGATCAGTACCAAGGCAAGTTGCGCATATCATTGCCATGTTCTGGTTGGATTATTTTTGCCAGAGTTATCGCAAACACTTATGCCCAAACTTTATTCGGACTAGTTTTCCTGAACCCCAGGCTGGATTTTAGTGAAACTTGGCAGGAATGATCAGTACCAAGCCTAGTTGCGCATAGCATTGTAGTGTTTCCTACCACATTCTCCATATAGCCAGTAGAGCGATACAGGCCAGGGCTCGAATTTAGCACTCGCAAACTCTCAAAAAGCGAGTTGATTTAAGAAAATGCGAGTAGAAATTTTCAGCACTCCCACAAAACTGAGTGCACCCTTTCTGTCAAACTTTTAATGCATTTAATCACAAGTTTTGGTCGTTTCTCTTGTCCAAAATTCACACTTTTTCAACCGACATAAATACCCATAATCCTTGGCCATGTATGTACCTTTTAACAAGGCGTGCTGGTTTATAACCCGGAATTCTTTACAATTTTTTCTGATTATTTCTGACTAAAGAACCCATCGATGTATTAATAATAAACAGCAGAATACTATTATTTTTTTTTTACAAATAACGATTAATTAAAAATATAATTATAATTTCCAGTATAATAATTACTAGTTGAATTTTATGTTCAGTCGCCGCGAAGCCGGTAATAGGAACCATCATATAACTATTGTGATCCAGTATACATAATCCGGCATTCAGTTTTTTCCACATCTTTTTTTCCAAAACAAAAGTAAAATTGTCTTCTGCTTCGATTTTGTTTTGAACTTAAGAATAATTATGCATTAAAATGGCTGCAATTAGAAAAAGTTGCACCCTTTACCTGTGCAGTTTCGACTTGGCGAACTCCGAGTTTGTCTACGCGAAGTATCGTGGCGTAAGTCTGTCGAGCGTTTTTCGCAAACTGATTCCCACTCCGATTAGTTTTATCATCAAAACTTCGCGTAATTACGGGATTTGTAAAGTGTGGGTTTCGCGTGAGATGTACTGTATAAAGTTATTCACAGAAATGTCTTATTATATTAAAGAGAAAAAAGTGCAAGTAAGAATGCATTTTTGCGAGTTGAAAATATCTGCACTCGCAAAAGAAAGGAAGTGGGTAAACAAGTTAAATTCTACCCCTGCAGGCCCTCTTGGGCCCCTTGTCTTTTAGCTTGAAGGTCGGCCAGAAATTCAAGATGGCCGCAACGGCTAAAGATAGATTTTAAAAATGTAATAGCTTGAAACAACGGTATAAAACAACGGTAAACTGTTCACTCCATTTCGGTCAAGTGAACATGTAGTGTAATCATTCATTGTTCTGTGTAAACCGTCATACAATCCGCGAATTTCGATAATAATAATATGTAAAGGAATAATCGCACATGAAAGGGAGACGTGGCAATCTTGAAGTTTGTAAAATTCATGGCGTGCCATTAGTTTTTATACATACATTGCATTTGTTCAATCATTACTATCAATTATAAGTATAGTATAAAGCAAATTGTTTTTCATATTTCTAACTGTTGATTACATTTTACCAATAATATATGCACACCTATGGAAGAATAACGAGAAATGTTGAAAACTCAAAATTGTATATAAATATATGCAAGCAGGTTTAAGTCCCTTTAAACTTAATGATATTTCGGAGTTTTAAGAGACATGTAATATCCTATTAGTTTTTCTCAGGGAGTAAGTATACAGGGAGGATGGTGGCAAGACTGGTATGACATGTTTCATGTATGTACATCTTTTTTTGCATGTACTTCGACAACTACATTTCCTGGGCAGGTGAATAATTACCCCAAAAAACGAGAAATAAACACGTGTAAACAGTTACTGATCATGCCGTTACCACACATTTGTGAATGAGTGCACACATGGTTAGTATATCAAGGTTAATCACAGCTATTTGAATGAGCAGTTATAAACATGTACGTAAAAATTAGTTGGTTAATATATTGGCATTATTATTGTTAATATTAGCTCCACTGGCCACTGGCCTTCGGCAAGCAGAGCTGTTCTCCGTCGAGTTCTCCGTCGTCCGTCCGTTAACTTTCTCCTTGTTAACCCGATAGGGCCTTCAATTTTCGACTAATCTTTTTCAAACTTTACCAGGTTGTTGATATCAATGAAAGCTCGGGTGAGTTAAAAAAACAGCCAGTTTGGACCAGTAACAGTCGAGTTACGACCTTTGATTTAGTTAAAATGCTATATTTTGCTTTGTTAACATGATAGGGCCTTCATTTTTTATTCAATTTTTCCCAAAATTTACCATATTATTGAAATCAATGAAAGCTCGGACGAGTTCAAAAACCAGGCATTTCGGACCAGTAACAGTCGAGTTATGGCCCTTGATTTTGTTAAAATTGCTAGATTTTGCCTCAACACGATAGGGCCTTAACTTTTAGCTCGACCGATCAAAGATCCGTCGTCCGTCCGTCTGTAAACTTTTTTTGTGGCGACTACTCTTCTGAAACTAATGGACGGATTTTCATGAAACTTCACAAGAATGTTGTTCTTGATGTCACGTTGATCCTAGCAAAAATTCAGGTCGTTTAGATTTTAAAAATGTAATAGCTTGAAACAACGGTATAAAACAACGGTAAACTGTTCACTCCATTTCGGTCGCGGGAACATGTAGTGCAATCATTCATTGTTCTGTGTAAACCGTCATACAATCCGCAAATTTCGATAATAATAATATGTAAAGGAATAATCGCACATGAAAGGGAGACATGGCAATCTTGAAGTTTGTAAAATTCATGGCGTCCCATTAGTTTTTATACATACATTGCATTTGTTCAATCATTAATATCAATTATAAGTATAGTTTAAAGCAAATTGTTTTTCATATTTCTAACTGTTGATTACATTTTACCAATAATATATGCGAACCTATGGTAGAATAACGAAGACAAAATTGTACGATATATGCGAGCAGGTTTAAGTCCCTTTAAACAATGATAATTCGGAGTTTAAAGAGACCTGTAATATCCTATTAGTTTTTCTACATTATTTGAATATTTCAAAACAAGATTATTTTTTTTTGCATATTATCATTTGTTTAGTGATATATTTAAACTTTAAGTTAGAATAGCAAAACCAATTAAAAACTTTAAAAGTGGTCTTTTATTTAAATACATGTATATGCAAGCAGGTTTAATGCTTAGAACTACACACACGCACACACACACACTTTAATGCAAAAATGATACTAGATGGATAAAGCGGGGTGCTAATGCAGCGATTTTTTTCACCCTTTGGGGAATGGTGCTCCAATTGGGGACAAACATACTTTTTGACATTGGGAATGGTAGCGTTTTTATAAAAAAAACACACTAATGTTATGCGTGATAAAAACTTTAAGATTGCCTTGTGTCCCGTTAAAAGAGTGCAAACCACTAATTTCGGTGGGCTATTAGCACGCATCTATGAGAGTTGAAATAGATGTCAGTACTCCACACCCTATTGTCAACATGTGTTTGTGGTAACACTAGTGTGACATGTTTCATGTATGTACATCTTTTTTTGCATGTACTTCGACAACTACATTTCCTGGGCAGGTGAATAATTCCCCAAAAAAACGAGAAGTAAACACGTGTTAACTATTATTGATCATGCCGTTACCACACATTTGTGAATGAGGAAGTGAATGAGTGCCCACGTGGTTAGTAGATCAAGGTTAATCACAGCTATTTGAATGAGCAGTTATAAACATGTATGTAAAAATGAGTTTGTTAATATATTGCTATTATTATTATTATTATTATTATTATTATTTTATTATTATTAGCTCTACTAGCCAAAGTTGTCCGTCGTCCGGTTGTCATCCCTCCGTCCGTCCGTTAACCTTTTCGTTTTTAACACGATAGGGCCTTCATTTTTCGTTTAATCTTTTTCAAACTTTACCGTGTTGTTGATATCAATGAAAGCTTGGACGAGTTTGAAAACCAGCAAGTTCGGATCAGTAACACCGGAGTTATGGCCCTTGATTTAGTTAAAATGGCTGTATTTTGTCTCATTAACACGATAGAGCCTTCGTTTTTCATCCGATCTTTTACAAACATTACCAGGCTGTTGATATCAATGAAAGCTCGGACGAGTTCGAAAACCAGCCCGTTTGGACCAGTAACAGTCGAGTTATGGCCTTTGATTTAGTTAAAATGCTATATTTTGCTTCGTTAAAATGATAGGGCCTTCATTTTTTGCAAAATTTACCAGATTATTGAAATCAATGAAAGCTCGAACGAGTTCAAAAACCAGGCAATTCAGACCAATAACAGTTATTTAGATTTAGTTAAAATTGCTATATTTTGCCTCAACACGATAGGGCCTTCATTTTTAGCTCGACTGATCAAAGATCAGCAGGGCTTATGCCGTGGTGCGGCGTCCATCGTCCGTCCGTCTGTAAACTGTTATTGTGACGACTACTCCTCTGAAACTACTGGACGGATTTTCATGAAACTTTCCACTTCTTGATGTCTAGTTGATCCTAGCAAAAAATTCAGGACAGGAAATTAAATTCAAGATGGCCACCACGGCTAATATCAAACATGGCTGCAGCGGCCATCTTTGTTTACATAAGAGTTATATAGGAAAAACGTGTGGCGACTACTCCTCTCAAACTAAGTGATGGATTTTCATGGAACTTGACAGGAATGTTGCTCTTAATGACTAGTTGATCCTATCAAAAATTCAGGTCGGTTGGAAATTCAAGATGGCTGCCACTGCTAAAATAGATTTTAAAAATGCGACTTTGTGGCGACTACTTATCAAAACCCGTAAGTGATATTGAATTGGAACCTTTACCAAAATTATTGGTGCGACATGTACTTGGTCCTAACCAAGATTCATTTCGATTCCTTGTCAAACATGGTAGCCAGCGGCCATCTTTGTTTACATAGAGTTATATAGGAAAAACTTGTGGCGACTACTCCTCTGAGAATACTTGAAGGATTTTCATGAAACTTAACAGAAATGTTGCTCTTGATGTCTAGTTGATCATAGCAAAATTTCAGGTCGGACGGAAATGGCCACCATGGCTAAAAATTGATTTAAAAAAAAAAAACAAGTTTGTAGCGACTACTTCGTGAAAACTAGAAGTGATATTGATGTGGGACTTTTTTCGAAAATGATTAGCATGACATGATATTGGTCCTTGTTGAAATTATTTTGATGCGGCATAAAAAGAAATATGGCCACCAGTGGCCATCTTTGTTTACATACAGTTATAACATAAAAACTTGAAGCCCGCTACTTCTCTGAAACTACTTGACAGATTTTCTTGAAACTTCACAGGAATGCTGAACTAGCCATCATAACCTATCAGTAGAGCTTCAAGGTCACTGACCTCTTGTTTATCTGATATTTTTAGCTCGATTATTCAAAGAATAAGACTGCTTATGTAATCACCCCGGCGTCAGCGTTGGCATCGGCGTCCCACATCAAGGGTTGCGTGTAAGCTGTGTTTACAAGTCTATATCTCTTACATTTCTTACTCTAACACAACTAAACTAAGGACTGCTTAAGTAATTTTGGTTCCTGTAACCCCTGGGCTCCCATGGAACCCAAATTCTGATAGCCCTTAAAATGTATCTTTTCAACATCAATTTTTGCGTGTAAGCTGTGTTTACAAGTCTATATCTCTTACATTTCCTACCCTAACAGAACTAAATTTGGCCATTAGCTTCCTGATAGTCTTATCTTAAGGGCTGCTTAAGTAATTTTGGTTTCTGTAACCCCTGGGCTCCCATGGAACCCAAATTCTGAGCCCTTAAAATGTGCCTTTTTCACATCAAATTTTGCGTTTAAGCTGTGTTTACAGGTCTATATCTCTTACATTTCTTGTCCTAGCTGAACTATATTTGTGATATTGGTTTCCTCAAAGTATGTTGTAAAGGGTTGGGTAAGTAATTTTGTCTTCTGCAAATTCTGGGCTCCCATGGAACCAAAGTTGTGATGGCCCATAAAATATGCAATAAAGGCAGATATAGGTTTGCATGTAAGCATGTATATATCTATAATTTTGATTTTGGTTTAGTTTAAACTTATTTATTTTACATCGATTGTAATGAAAGCTCTATGATTTTGGTTTGGGATTTCTTATAGCATTATGCATTCTTATTCATACTTCACCCATATTGGGGCATGGGCTCCCTCCTCCACCCCACGCCCCCATTCCCTACACCTCCCCCTCCACACTATTTTTTTTTTTACATATTTCTGTGTTGTTTTAGCCAATTCTTACACACGTATGTTGCCCCCTCCCAATACACACCCCACCCTCCGCCTCTTGCCCCGCTCCACTTGAAACTATTATTTTATTTTTTTTATTTTAATTTTACATATTTGTGTTGTTTTAGTCAATTCTTACACAAATATATGTGTTGGCCCCACAACTCCCCTACATATTTCTGCGTTGCTTTTGTCAATTCTAAACATGTTGCCCCCTCCCCCATAATATCCTCACAATAAGGGCATTGCATCTGCGTAGACGTACCATGGTGAGCCTTTTTATGTTTCTTTAACGCTACATTACTGCAGAAATACTTTCCAGTGTGTTGCCCCGCCTCCTCTCCCACTACACACCCCACTCGAAACTGGAATATTTTTTTATTATTATTATTATTTTTTTTTTTTTTTTACATATCTGTGTTGTTTTGGTCAATTCTTACATAGCTTCTTACACATATTGTTGCCCCTCCCCCCACCCACGACTCTCCCACCCCCACCCCCAGTCGAAACTCGATATTTTTTTTACATATTTCTGTGTTGTTTTGGTCAATTCTTACACATAGCTATGTTGCATCTCCCTCTCTCCCTCTCCCCTCACCCCACTCGAAACTGGAATATTTTTTTTTTTTTTTTTTTTTTTTACATATTTCTGTGTTGTTTTGGTCAATTCTTACACATATAGCTATGTTGCCCAACACCACCCCATCGAAACTCTTATTTTTTTTTTTTTACATATGTCTGTGTTGTTTTGATCAGTTCTTACACACATAGCTATGTTGCCCTCCCACTCTACCCACACTCGGAACTCAATTTTTGTATTTTTTTTACAAATATAATGTTGGATGCGCAACCACCATGCCCCCCCTCCCCTCCCCCCCCCCCCCCCATTGGTTTATGGGATCCCCTCACATGGAGGACAGGGGTAGGGGAATTGTTTTCATTTTATCTTCCATTATTTGGATATTAATATTTTAATTTGAAAGCAATCATTTACATATAAAACAACACAGATGAAATATCAATAAAAAAAATGAAATGAGGCCACAACAAAAATTGCCAGATATCAGCTCCCTCCACGAGTTGCCTTTAGACGGCAAATTTCTTTAAAATGACAGCAATTTTGGATTAAAACAGATAAAAATAGTAAAATTTCAAATCATTTTATATCGGGCCGAGTTTCTACACAAGACCCATCCCCCAACCCCACCCCACATTGTTTTAGCCTTGTTTTCTGATGGTATATACTAGTTATTTATTATTCTCTGAAAAATCGAATAGTCGAGCTGCGCTTTTCTCCGACAGCTCTTGTTCAAACTACCGGGTAACTGGTTGTTGACATAATGAAAGCTCGAAAACCAGCCAGTTCTGACCAGTAACATGGGAGTTGTGGCCCCTGAATTAGTTAAAATTGCTATATTTTGCCTCGTTAGCACGATAGGGCCTTCATTTTTAACCCGATCTTTACCAAACTTTACCAGATTATTACTATTAACGAATATGACGATTTGACCGGTTTTCAACGAAACTTTACAGGGATGATCAGTACCAAGCCTCGTTATACATATCGTCACTTTGTTCCCGTTGAATGATTTTGGCGGAGTTATGGCCCTTTAAATGTTTTAGTACACACATGTCCCTACTGGTTAACATGTGTTAACAATGATATAAAACACCATCTAAACAAATCAGATCCTTCTGTACCCTCCTGGACAGACACATTGATTATTTTGTTTTCTCTATGTACCACCGTAGACCGACAAGTTTCTTTAAGTACCAACATGGACAGACCAAAGTTTCTCTACGTACCAACATGGACAGACCAAAGTTTCTCCACGTACCAAAATGGACAGACCAAAGTTTCTCCACGTTAGTTTCTCCACGTACCAACATGGACAGACCAAAGTTTCTCCACGTACCAACATGGACAGACCAAAGTTTCTCCACGTACCAAAATGGACAGACCAAAGTTTTTCCACGTACCAACATGGACAGACCAAAGTTTCTCTACGTACCAACATGGACAGACCAAAGTTTCTCCACGTACCAAAATGGACAGACCAAAGTTTTTCCACGTACCAACATAGACAGACCAAAGTTTCTCTACATACCAACATGGACAGACCAATATTTCTCTACCTACCAACATGGGCAGACCAAAGTTTCTCTACGTACCAACATTGACAGACCAAAGTTTCTCCACGTACCAAAATGGACAGACCAAAGTTTCTCCACGTTAGTTTCTCCACGTACCAACATGGACAGACCAAAGTTTCTCCACGTACCAACATGGACATACCAAAGTTTTTCCACGTACCAACATAGACATACCAAAGTTTCTCTACATACCAACATGGACAGACCAATATTTCTCTACCTACCAACATGGGCAGACCAAAGTTTCTCTACGTACCAACATGGACAGACCAAAGTTTCTCTACGTACCAACATGGACGGACCAAAGTTTCTCTACGTACCAACATGGACAGACCAAAGTTTCTCTACGTACCAACATGGACAGACCAAAGTTTCTCTACGTACCAAAATGGACAGACCAAAGTTTCTCTACGTACCAACATGGACAGACCAAAGTTTCTCTACGTACCAACATGGACAGACCAATATTTCTCTACCTACCAACATGGGCAGACCAAAGTTTCTCTACGTACCAACATTGACAGACCAAAGTTTCTCCACGTACCAAAATGGACAGACCAAAGTTTCTCCACGTTAGTTTCTCCACGTACTAACATGGACAGACCAAAGTTTCTCCACGTACCAACATGGACATACCAAAGTTTTTCCACGTACCAACATAGACATACCAAAGTTTCTCTACATACCAACATGGACAGACCAATATTTCTCTACCTACCAACATGGGCAGACCAAAGTTTCTCTACGTACCAACATGGACAGACCAAAGTTTCTCTACGTACCAACATGGACGGACCAAAGTTTCTCTACGTACCAACATGGACAGACCAAAGTTTCTCTACGTACCAACATGGACAGACCTACCAACATGGACAGACCAAAGTTTCTCTACGTACCAACATGGACAGACCAAAGTTTCTCCACGTACCAAAATGGACAGACCAAAGTTTCTCCACGTTAGTTTCTCCACGTACCAACATGGACAAACCAACATTTCTCCACGTACCAACATGGACAGACCAAAGTTTTTCCATGTACCAACATAGACAGACCAAAGTTTCTCTACATACCAACATGGACAGACCAATATTTCTCTACCTACCAACATGGGCAGACCAAAGTTTCTCTACGTACCAACATGGACAGACCAAAGTTTCTCTACGTACCAACATGGACAGACCAAAGTTTCTCCACGTACCAAAATGGACAGACCAAAGTTTCTCCACGTTAGTTTCTCCACGTACCAACATGGACAAACCAACATTTCTCCACGTACCAACATGGACAGACCAAAGTTTTTCCATGTACCAACATAGACAGACCAAAGTTTCTCTACATACCAACATGGACAGACCAATATTTCTCTACCTACCAACATGGGCAGACCAAAGTTTCTCTACGTACCAACATGGACAGACCAAAGTTTCTCTACGTACCAACATGGACGGACCAAAGTTTCTTTACGTACCAACATGGACAGACCAAAGTTTCTATACGTACCAACATGGGCAGACCAAAGTTTCTCTACGTACCAACATACACAGACCAATATTTCTCTACCTACCAACATGGACAGACCAAAGTTTATCTACGTACCAAGATGGACAGACCAACGTTTTTCTAGGTACCAACATGGACAGACCAATGTTTATCTACCTACCAACATGGACGGACCAATGTTTCTCTACGTACCAACATGGACATACCAATGTTTTTCTACGTACCAACATGGACGGACCAACGTTTCTCTACCTACCAACATTGACAGACCAATGTTTCTCTACGTACCAACATGGGCGGACCAACGTTTCTCTACGTACCAACATGGACATACCAATGTTTCTCTACGTACCAACATGGACGGACCAACGTTTCTCTACCTACCAACATTGACAGACCAATGTTTCTCTACGTACCAACATGGACGGACTAAAGTTTCTCAGTACCAACATGGACAGACCAATATTTCTCTACCTACCAACATGGACAGACCAATGTTTGTCTAACTACCAACATGGACAGACCAGTGCTTCTCTAAGAACCAACATGGACAGACCAAGAATTAAAGTTCGTGTCAAGTATTTGTGTATAATATTACCGTCAAATTAGCATTAAATACACCGATGTACCCAGCCGTTAATAGAAACAACTGATTAGAAACGCACGTCTCGCTAAAAAGGCCCGCTGACTTTTTAACTCTTGTGTTTACATAAACATTACCTGTGCTATAAATAAACCATTTGGATCTGCACACTTCCTGTTTTGTGCTTAGCATCGGCGCAGCGTGTAAGGATACAGCGTAATTAGTATACAAATATGTATTCGGCATAGTGACTACAGTTTAATTTTATTCAGTTTATTTGTTAGCATAATTCTCTAAATTTTGTAACGTTTCCGAGTGCTTCGTCAGCTGTTTCAGTTTATGTGTTAATAAGTATATTCTGCCTTTAATATGTTATATTCTTTTCTCCATGCGAATTTGGACATAAAATTCATAGTCACAACTGTCTTCTACTCTACCACCACGCTGACTGACGCTCCTCCGATGGCGCACCAAGGCGAATTATGATTATGATATATTACATTTAAAATTATCTACTTACAGAGAAAATGTCAACAAAATGTTAAATTTAGTGGTCTTTTCCGTACCATCTCTGGACTAACTGTTAATTCACTCAATAAGGCATTTCGCTTTGCATCATATAACAGTTTGTTAAGTTTATTCAATTCCATATGTTCATTAAAAAAAACTACTGTGCCATATGATGCAATACAAATTAATTTACAAATTTAAACAATCTATTTCAAAACGAAGCATGACCATTTTCAAATACACACCTCCTTCCATGACCCATTACCAAACACAGTCACACACACATATACTTAACCGGGTGACAGTAGTCTACTAAATCCTTTTTCAAGTCACCAAGAAAGGAATGAAACGAAAGCACTTTTACATGACTCATTTATTGGACAACTTATTCATCAATTATTATAGTTATTTAAATATACCTAAAAAGGCATTCTGCATATTCTCACATTTTGAAATGCTTCCATCTTTGCTTGCGGACAACTCTTTAAAATTATTCTGTGAATTCTCACTTTTTGAAGTACTGAAATGCTTCATCCTTGCTTGCGAGCATCTCTTTAAAATTAGTTTATGAATTCTCACCTTTATGAATTCTCACCTTTTGAAGTTCTGAAATGCTTCCATCTTTGCTTGCGGGCATCTCTTTAAAATTATGCTGTGAATTCTCACTTTTTGAAGTTCTGAAATGCTTCATCTTTGCTTGCGAGCATCTCTTTAAAATTATTCCGTGAATTCTCACTTTTTGAAGTTCTGAAATGCTTCCAGCTTTGTTTGCGAACAGCTCTTTAAAGCATACACTTAGTTTCTTGTTAGTAACGTATACGTTATTGGTTCATTGCCACTGACAGAGGTGGCAATTTATGGAAGCTCGACTTGCGAGAAAGTGTCGATTCTTACGGATGGCGGGAGGTGTACAGTACTGGTTCTACCCAGAAATAGGGTGTTCTGCCTCCACCACCAAAACAATCAATCGACCGTCATATATAACCTTGCATGTGTTGAAAATGACGTAAAACACCATACAAATAAACTAACAAATGCAAGTCAAGCGTTTCTTTGTGTCCGCGTCGTATGCGGGAGGTCAAGCTTTAGATTCTCGGGAGGATCATACCAGACTTCATAATGATGGTACTAGTACTCTAGTAGCCCCCTTACTTGACGTTCAGCGTACACTGTTAGTGATAGGACTGCTCGGCCCGTCTTCAGTATAATTTGACTGGATAGGGTATCATACTAGGTGGGTATCCAGTGAAGCAGAACTATAAAATTGAGCATTGGGCTCATTGCTTAAGTAGACACTTCCGTGATATGCATACGTACGCATACACGCACGCACAAACGCATACACATTCAGTGTGACATTCCTATACTAATGAATGAATGAGTATTGTTTTACGGCACGTCGACACATATTGCGCAAAGAACTGATGAAACGTGAAGAAATGAAGTAGTAATTAAAAAGTTATGTAAATGAGGTGTTTTTCACTCTTGGTCCAGAGAGTGTGACGGGAGCAAACAATGTTCAAACATTATTTTTCATTATCCAAGACATTATATAAGTATTACCTTCACACTTTTATGCTATGATATTGAAAAGATAGTTTATTTAGCGGTTTTCAAGCAATTCACAGTTAAACTTCCTGTGCCAGTTTTGTTGCGTTCAGATCATGGTGTCTTTTGAACCTGGATTTTTCGTCTTTAATAGTGCAAATTATACTTATTTCTGATTTCATCTAATGTTTTATGATGTTTGTAACATCATGTCAAATTAGCAACACCATTGAGGTCACACTATTTTTTTCCAAAGTACGGACAATTTTGGACACCATTATGAACACAACGCAGAGAATCCAGAACAATTCTGCAATTGACATTCTCCACAATCTCTGTAAATTCTTTATTTATATTAAACTTACATGTCTAAACCTTTTTAAATTTCTGTGTAATTAAAATTGGATTAGCAATTTTGCTGTATGACTCGACTTATATTAGTTTGTTGCGTTCATCACATGGACACATCAGTAAGTGGCTCATGGTGGGGGTCAGTCTATTTTCCACTTGTATGATGAATTTCACTCATTCTCTCTTTTTACAGGTAGAGTATTAAAAGCATATATAAGATACCCTCAACCGCTTTAATATGCAATTGTTATTTGAAAAAAAGAAGAAGAAGTCCAACAATGAAAGAAGACAGACAAACTGAATGGGTTTTCAATTAGTCATTAATTATTTATTTAAACTCCATAACAAAGCACCATGGTAAATAATTGTTATACAATGCAAATTTAATATATTTTCTTATACACATGTACTATATAACAGGTTCATTTCCTCTCGAGTGAGAAAATAACCCATATTTTCTAGGGAAATGGTATCACTGATTTTTCAAATAAAAATTGTTTGTTTCGAAGGATACCAAGATAAAACTATTAACTGTACATTTGTAAGTATTATGTATGACATTAAAAGTTCAGAAATCAATATTCTGGTCTGTTGCTGGTATTTATGTATAAAGATAAAACTATTTACACTTAAGGGATGGTATGGTAGTAATATAAACTATATATATATATATATATATATATATATATATATATATATCTAAATCAACAAATGCCCGTCAACGGGTGTGTAAACAAGTAAAAATATATAAAACATATTATAATGATTTATAAAGTTTGATTTCTTTCAGGAAATCTAAAACTAGACTAAAATCTATAGTATCAAATAACTCTTTCATAGTATTAAATGTGTAGTACCCTTGCCGCATTGGATCAAAGTCTACTTCATGATGTTTACGTAGCTGACAAAGTGCAAACAATTAGTTTTAGATTTACAGCGGTTAGATGTTCTTTCTTTACGAAAGCTTCCCTAATAAATGATTCAGATCGAATGAGACACTCCTATACTAGGAGGGTATGGTGTCACGGGATTGCTAATATGTATGTTCCGTTGCAACTTCCACCGAGCGACGTAATATAACAAGACGTCCATCCTATCCTACTTTCGGAAAGGTGTCACGATAAAGACCGTCCCATACAAGTGTACTTTACTACATACATAGAACATGAATGAAGTAGTGAATAATGACTTCCTGGAAAGGTCAATGATCGGAGAACATACCACAATTGGAGAAACACTCCCATATTATCGACACACTTTTCAAAACTGATTCACTTTCCAAACTACATGGTGTATGATGAAAATGGTGTAATCAATTAACCAGATTTTTTTTGACAAATGAATTAGGAATTTTACGAGGTTCAAAAGGCCAGACAAAAGCAAACAACTTGTTAATAGTTTATCGTTCATTTTTACACAATATCTATTGATACCTTTAAGAGGAAGGGCATCGTGGGAAGTGTGTTGTTCTTCCAAGGGTGAAAGTCCCTCTACTTGCTCTTTGGAGCTACCGATCCAGGGCTCAATATTTGCTTGCAATGACTATTTATCAGATCCAAATGCACGTGTTACAATAAATGGAAAAATTAATTTAACATAAAAAACAAAACATCTTAGAGTAAAATTGTACTAAACTTTTCGAATATAAAGGGCACTGAATATAAAGGGCACTATTTCTGCCACATAAATATTGTTTCTGATATTATGTTCACATCTATAGTGTTGCATTAATGTCATCTATTATATCATTGACAATGTTCATGCCTATAATATGCATTTGGATGAAAATTTCAATTAATCATACCCCATCCATTTTGGATTTTCTTTTCAAAGATGGCTGACAAATAGCCCTTAAAGCGACAGGCAAAATGCAATATATAGAGGATCTGATTTCATACAAAATTTTATTAAGCTCGCCAGAGGCTCGCTTATTAACAAATTCCTGGACGAGTTTAATAAATTTTTGTATCAAATGACGAGTGTCAGATCCTTTTTATCACATCAGTTTTGAATTTGAATTTTAAAATTGAAATTTTGAATTTTGAAATTTTGCATTTTGAAATTTTGAATTTTCGAATTTTGAATTTTTGAATTTTTGAATTTTGGAGAATTTTGAATTTGAATTTTAAAATAGGAATTCTGAAATTTTGAATTTTGAAATTTTTGAATTTTAAATTTTGAAATTTCGGTCGCCTTGTATTACACATAGTTAATATAAGGAAATACGTAATGGGTATATTATACGGAATACAAGCAGTGTCATGTGATAAAAGTCGATATGTGAGTTTATGTGAATTTATTTAAACTTGTTAGCAAAAATGATATAATGCTCGGCAAGAGCCTCGCATTATATCATTTTGCCAACTCGTTTAATAAATTCAATAATGAATGAGTACTCATGTAAGATCCTCTATATATACAAACGGTATCTACCCAATTCACCATACACCCCGCTGAACAAGCATTATTTTTAACGTTAAGAATTCTCTTACAACGATGACGATAATACGATGATGGTACGTACCATTTTGATACGAAAAAAAGACCGTGCTCAAAGGACGTGATATATATTCAAATTAGCGTCTCGGTTTATTAACCCACTATCCTATTGACTTAAAAACACTGTATACAATTAAATAAAGAATTTTCAATTAATCTTCGTTATACTTCCATTTGTTTGAATATATTATTGATGCACTATAATCAACTGTAACATGTAAAATAATAATTCGATTTATACTATATACCAATAATTAATATTAATGTCTTCAAACAAATGGAATAAATGTAGAAACAACTAACGGGACGCCGTGAGGTTTTAAAAAATCGAGATTGCCGTGTGTCCTGTTAATATCATACCTTAATATATACTCTGTAAAACAAGTTTTGGACCATGGAAGTGTTCGAACCCGTACAATGATCGCTGAACCTAGAGTTTCGACCATAACCCTTCTTATCTCAGTTGATAATTCACAATAGATCAACAATCGACAATAATTATCGTTTACAATGAAAGTTTGCGAACAAATAATAATCTTTTTATTGGTTACTCGAATGTGTCCGTAACTGTTACTTTTAATGGACTTTGCAACATTTTTTACAGACCCTTTGTGTGTTCGCGACATTTTTTAAAAATCAAATCTGGTTTGGAATTGTTTCTGGTACCAAATTAACCGGGTAGGGTAGACCTTGTGTACTAAAAAAAGATACTTAAATTCTGTTTACTAGTTTTATTTTTATATGACTTTATATACCCTGGTCCAAAACTTTTTTTACCGAGTATAGTAATGGTAATTGACCCCACTCATTGACGAAATCTATAGGTCGATGAAGATATTTTTTATGACATCTTGTTAACAATAAATCGTACTCAGCGTATTGTCAAATGTCTAAAAAGTGTAAAATGTAATAAAAAGCTGATCAACTAAGTAGGCAAATATGCGAGGCCCCAACGCCTTCGTACATATTTTGGATTATTACTTCCATCTTTCTCCTATTAGAGTTTCAGTTATATATCATTGCTGTTTTATTGTTTTGTTATCATTGAATGAATAGTGATTTTGCATTTTAATTACTGTTGATAATATTGCGCCAACTAATATATACTCTGTTGCAAAAGGAACTGGACACTTTGAAAATGTTACTTTACACCATATCCTCTTTATCAAGCCACAGTCCCTTAATGATTCGACCTATTGAAAAACAAATGACAACATGATATTGGCAATGTAATGATAACAACTTTGGTAAAACTCCAACCTTGGCATATTCATTTCGGAATTTGTCAATTTAATTCTAAAAAAACGTCATATAATTAAATCTAAACAAAACTCAGTGTCCATTTTCTTTTGCAACTGAGTATATTTAAAGTTATGGTAAAATAACGAATAAAAAATGATAAGTCCTTATTCCAGTTCTTTTTCATTTAATTATATGTTAGCAGGTTTATAGTCAATCAGATTCTGGATTAATAAATCAACTTGATACATACGTCAATATTGCCATCTCTGTTAGTTATAGAATGTCCAACGAGGAGTTACGAGCATATATCATGAAATATATCGAGGCGTAAGCCGATATATTTTCATGATATCTGCCTGTAATACCAATTTGGATATTCTATAACTGTTTTATCGCTAGCCACGCCCCTTGTATGCTATCTGGTATAACGGGCACACTTTTGAAAAGTTTTGAAAAGTGTGCCGTTATACGAAATATCAGTACACTTTTGTGTTCCAATATTGAATACATCATACGACTTAGGACAAAGAAAGTACTCTCATGCATGCGATAATCCCCATTTTAATTACACTGTATGAATAACCTGTACATATGTTGAGTGGTGGATTACAGTTTCTGCCAATTTATATGTACAATGTATATGTTCTTTATGTTATACTAGTCTATAATATCTCCGATATAATTCCCCTTAGGGGTCAGTACCCAGCCGATATAGGGTGGTTGACATCGGTTGGGAAATGACCCCTTCCGGAAATCTTCAAAAAGAAACAACCCAGTAATAATAAAGTCGGTTCCATATATGCTCTCTATACGTTTAGTAAGAAGCAATAGTACTTCGTATTAAGGAATAACATACAAAGAATATTACTCTTACCTTATTAAAAGCAGAAAAAAAATCACGATACAACAAATACAAGTTATGTGTTAAATGGACGTTTTTATTAACCCCTTCGATAAATTAAATCACATTAAGATAAATGCAAGCTGTCTATTAAATCGAGGTTCTTATTTACCCCTTCGTGCACCTCCTTACGACCCATCCTACGGCGCAGCTACCTCAGATTGCCTATATATAGTCATGCAGGTAGAATATTGCAGCAGTTTTGTAGCAACTCTTCAACTGTCCGTTTCAATTTCAGTACTCGCTGAAGATGGCGTCAATGAACCTGCTGATGATAGCTTCGATGTTCACAGTTAGTGTGTTGCTTTCGTCACTTGATATTACCAAAGGTTTGTAGATATTTTTGTAATACTAAGTGAGACATGTTTATTTTATACTTAGCAGTGGAAAAGTGGTTTTTAGCAATGAAATAAAAGTGGTATTTCATACGTGTGAAATATAGAGTTCTATATTTTTTACTGCCGGAACTACTCTTTTTTTATTTTCAATATCAAAACCATTTTTTTTTTATTTGTTTAGAAAATAACTGTTTAATATATTTCATTCGGCTGTAAATGATCTAACTAAGAAAATGAGCTATATTCTTTAAAATTGGACAAGTATTTCAGAATTGTTGTCATTTACAGTGAAAAATGTGTTGGTCATTTTTTTTTTTTTAAAAAAAACTACCTTTTTTTTTCCTTCAGAAAGTTGCTATAAAAATATACCATTGGATTGGAAATAAGAAAAACTGAAATCGGTTAAGTAGTTTAGAAGTTATGGGGAATGAAAAACAGCCAGTTTGTCATACTAAGCCAATGACGCCAACAAATTAAAAAAAATGAAAATTTCTGCATACTGCAGTATACTTTCATTAAAAAGCATAAAGTAAAAAAGAACATTTGTTGTTTTGTCGTGAATAGCAGATTTTATTTCATCTCGTGTGATCATTCGTGCTTCGCTGTGATCATTCGTGCTTCGCATTCGTGAAAATATAAAGTGTATATAACAGTGAAGTATATGCATTTTTTTTGATTATGCGTTTCTTTTTCCTTTCAGTATATGTTTGTAATATTAAGTAAAAGGTATTATGTTTAAAAATTCAATTTTCGTCCTTAAATATTGTTTAACGTGGTAATCTTACAGTAGTTTATGGATTTAATATTGTTTAACGTAATAATATTACAGTAGTTTATGGATTTAATATCGTTTAATGTAATAATCTTACAGTAGTTTATGGATTTAATATTGTTTAACGTAATAATTTTGCAGTAGTTTATGGATTTAATATCGTTTTACGTAATAATCTTACAGAAGTTTTTGGATTTAATATCGTTTAACGTAATATTCTTACAGTAGTTTATGGATTTAATATCGTTTAACGTAATAATCTTACAGTAGTTTATGGATTTAATATCGTTTAACGTAATAATCTTACAGTAGTTTATGGATTTAATATCGTTTAACATAATAATCCTCCAGTAGTTTATGGATTTAATATTGTTTAACGTAATATTCTTACAGTAGTTTATGGATTTAATATTGTTTAACGCAATCTTACAGTAGTTTTTGGATTTAATATTGTTTAACGTAATAATCTTACAGTAGTTTATGGATTTAATATCGTTTAACGTCATAATCTTACAGTAGTTTATGGATTTAATATCGTTTAACGTAATAATCCTACAGTAGTTTATGGATTTAATATCGTTTAACGTAATAATCTTACAGTAGTTTATGGATTTAACGTAATAATCTTACAGCAGTTTATGGATTTGATATTGTTTAACGTCATAATCTTACAGTAGTTTATGGATTGCTTAGGGGCATCATAGGTGACTATTATTGGGGGTTAGACCACAAAGACAAAGGGTTGTTGATAGCTGCGTAATATTAAGTAAAACATACCTCTGTTTAAATATTCGATTATTTCTATCTTTTAGTATTATTTAAAATAATATTCTTACGGTAGTGTATGGATTGCTTAGGGTCTTCATAAATGATTTTATTATTGGGGGTTAGACCACAATGACGAAGGTTTGTTGATATTTTTGTAATATTAAGTAAAACATACTTCTGTTTAAATATTCGATTTATGTCTTTTGTCTAAAAGGACTATAAATCAGTCGTGTTATTACTTACTGGTCCTTTGGGATCATCAAACCCGATCTTTGTGACTTTAAAGTATGATATCGATTAAGCCGGTGCTAGGAGGCGTGAGAGGTGTTGCACTCTACATTACTTCTCATGAACAGACTCAATACAATGTATATATGCAATATTAACAAAAGATGGGATAACCACCGTGTCTTCCTTTTTAATTCTTGTTTCATTTTCCTTCAGCTCAAGGAGTTCCTATGGAACAAAATCCCAGTTTTCACAGAATCCAATTCACCATTGGACCAGACGGACAAGCAAATATGGGCGAACATGGTCGAGAATTGGATCACATATTTTCTGGAATCGGCGATGGACAACCCCAAACCGGAAGTAGATGGCAACCATTTGGAAGTCCTCAGAGATTATACCGTTCTAGGCGCATATTCAGAAGATGGTGAAAGGGACATCAAAGCTCTTCTGGATAATCTTATAGAGAAGCAATGTTTATGTTGGTTTGTTCGTATTGAGCTTACCCACAAGGCAACACGAGAAATTCTGACAAACAGTACAATATTGTATCAAAGCAACATAATTGTTGCGTTTTAATTATATCGTCTCCAGGACTTATAACTTACATGTGTCGGAGAGCTCCCGACATGTGTCACTGAAGAGTCCATTTAACCGATTATGGACCATTGTATGAAAGGAACATTCTGTGGGACTGATTACAGTCACTTTTCAGGCGAAAGGGAAGAGCAACTCTGACGGGAGGAGTTGGAGACTGTCTTCACTTTTATTGTGTTTAACCCTTTTACTTTCAAATAACCCTAAACATAATCGCAACTCTAACACTGACTCAGGCTTTACCTATCAATGTTTTCTCCCAGTAAAATTCCCCATTGTCGGAAATATAAATTTTATATCTCCAAATAAATGAAACATTCAAACTTACGGTTCATGATATAAATTCATTAACTACTAATCACTTCCGGACACTGTCGAAATGCCCTACCATAGTGACCTCGTTGTCGGTTTTATTACCTACTGCCAGGAATTCGCTGCTGTCTAATCCCGTGGTGGGGGGAACATTTTGATAGGTGAATAAATGTGTGTACATAGTAAACTGTATAATTTATAATCTATGATATAACTTGTATCGTTCACGCGTTTTCCTCCATGTTCCGGAATATTCGATGGTTACAGGAGATGTAACGTGGCAATACGTATCAATTTCTTCAATTCCGTTTGTGTTCAAATGTTGTATTATAGCTATGTGTTGTGCAAGACATACAAATTATATTAATCCTGCTTTATATTAAATAGAAACTAAAGCGCCAAATAAATGCAAAATTACTCTACAAAACAGTTTATCAAAACTCTATGCAGCTGTTTAGGTCATATAATAGCGAACATGTGCCGATTAAAAGTATAGGCTTATTCATGAAATGAATTGTGAGTTGGTAACTCTTAATTCGACCCTTCAGTTCTGCGGTTTGGCATGGCTGGTTAAAGCCGTTTATATTGTATATATAGAGTTCGGATTCTCAAAATATGTAAGTTATAGACATATGTATCTCGTCGTCAGTATGTTTAGAAACGGTGTACATATGTTGTAAAATATTGATTGATTTTGTCTCTTTGTGTAACTTTGTACGTTTACGTATAATTTTAATTGATGATAGAATCTGTATTCAATTTGTGTTCGTATGTTATCAGCCATACTTTATTTTTGTTTTTAACATTTTATTTCTTTTCAATACAATAATGTACAACAGCTATAATTATGAAATTATATTCAACAATAAATTACAATATAATGTATTGAAAAGAAAACGTTTAGTTTTAATAGAAATATATAGGGAGAAAAAGGTTGATGATAGAAAGATAGTAAAAAAGAAGAGTATAGTATGAGTATAGTAAGAGGTATATCTATGGAAAGTGATCGTTACTAATTAACCTTCTATCTCTATTTTATCTCTCAAATGTCAACAAAGTTCCATTTGGCATTGTGTTGTTCAAGTTTGTTCTTAGAAAATGCAATAATTTCCTCAATATCTTTCCTATAATGCAAATATCTCATAAAGCAATCAATATCAGGGATGGTTTTATAATACTTGTTTCTGTATAGAAAGTATTTTGAAATAATAATAATAAAGTTCAAAATACTAGCGTTTCTGTTGTTTTTACATATTAAACCAAATGATACAGTCTTTAAATCAAAAGTAATTTGAAACCCTTTGCTTTGTAGAATTTGTTGTAATTGTGACCAAAATATCTGGCTTATATGACATTCCCAAAAGAGATGTGTAATCGTTTCCACATGCATGTTGCAAAAGTCACAAAGACTTGAATTCACTAGCTTGCATTTGTGTAGTAGTTTATTGGAAGGTAAAATTCGAGTAAGATATTTATACTGAAATGCTCTTAATTTCGTATCTATAGTACATCGAAAAGGTATTAAATAAATTTGTTTCCACTCTAAATTTTCAAATATTTCTTCCCATTTACTCTGAGGTTTTTTAATTCTTTTTTGACATTTGTTTTCTATTAGTAATTTATATATTAATCCATTAACCTTATTTCCTTCAAGAACTTTGTTTATTAAAGATTGATGTATGTTTTCCATGTTGTTTATTGCTTCTGTCTTGAGTTTTTCTTTCCAGTCAGGTGGTATACTTGTAATAAGTGAATGGTATTTTAAAAAATCTACTTCGCTAATATCATAAATTTGTTTGAATTCAGGAAATGTGAAAAATCTTTTATTTGTATAATCGTATAACTGTTCAATATATTTTATCCCTCGATTTTCCCATGTTTTTAAATATGTTGGTTTGCCATTGATTTTAATTGCTGAATTGTTCCATATTATCTCTTTGGAAATGTTGTCTGTAGTCTGCCTAAAATTCACATATGCCCAACTTTCTATTATTTCTGTAAGAAACGTTCCCCTTATTTTTAAACGTTTTACATCTGTAGTATTTAAATTACCTTCAAAAAGCAGTTTTCCTCCTAATTTATTTATTTCATTTACATATAGTTCTTTCCAATGTCCTTTATTACTATCATCTAAAATTCTCTTAATCCAACTGCATTTTAAAGAATTAAGATAAAACTCTATATTAATCATTTTAAGCCCTCCATTTTCATAATCTTGTATAATGGTTTCTCTATTTATCTTATCTGGTTTATCGTCCCAAAGAAAACTGAAAGTAGCTTGAGTTATTTTTTTCATGGTATCTTTTTGTGGGTTTTCAAGAACTGATAGTGGATATATGAGTTTAGGTAGAGCAAACGTTTTTATGACTGTGATTTTTCCCAATAGTGATAAATTGTACTTTCGCCAACTATTAAGACACGTATAAAAATCTTTTATTTTTGGGTCTAGGTTATATTCATGCATTTTCCCTTTATTATTTGTAAAAACCATCCCTAAAGTAGTTGCTTTGTCTGATGTCCATGTGAACTTTTTACTCTTACAAAATTCGATATTACTTTTAGCTAAAGACCCTGCGCGTAGAACAGTTGACTTTTTTGTATTAAGTTTTAAACCTGAAATTCCTCGAAAGTCTTCTATAACGTTAATTAAATTTTCAAAAGATCTACGTGACCCGTCTGTGATAAAAGTAGCGTCATCAGCAAATAATGTCTGTTTAAGTTCTTGGTTTGTAATTCTTATACCATTAATAGTTTCATCTTGGGCGACTGCAATAGACAATATTTCAATAGCTATAATAAATAAAATTGGAGATAATGGGCATCCTTGTCTTACCCCCTGTTGTACTGTAAATCCTTCTGACATGTGACCATTATTTGAAACACAACTTTGTATATTATTATAGAATAATCTTATCCAGCCTACTAGAGATTCTCCGAAGTTAAAATACTCTAAGCACTTAAAAATAAAATCATGATTTAAACTATCGAATGCTTTTTCAAAATCTGCAAAAAATAAAATGCCTGCATTATCATTATCGTTTAAAAATTCTAGTACATCAAAAAGCATTCTAATATTTTCTCCGATATACCTTCCTTGTATGAACCCTGTTTGAGCTGAACTTATAATAGACGGAATAACATTTTTAATACGATTTGCTATTGACTTTGTTGCAATTTTATAATCTATATTTAGTAACGTTATCGGTCGCCAATTTTCTAACTTGGTTAATTCTTTATCCTTTTTCGGTAGCAATGTAATAATTCCTTGTCTTTGTAATGTAGTTAAACTTCCTGTGTCGTACGAGTGATTTATTGACTTTATGAAAAATGGTTTAATGTCGTTCCAAAATATTTTATAGAATTCGGTTGTAATTCCATCAGATCCTGGACTTTTGTTATTTTTCATTGCCTTAAGAGCTTGAGCACACTCATATTCGGTTAGTTTTCCTTCACAAATATGTTTCTGTTCTTCGTTAAGTTTTTCTACATTTGCATTTGGAAAAAAATTTCGCATCGATTCTATAGTTTCAATTCGTTTATATAACTTTTCGTAATAATCCTTGGTTTCTGTCAAAATATCCTTATAATCTGTTACTTCTGCATCATCTTTAATAAGTCTTGTAATTGTTTTCCTTTCTGCGTTTCCTTTTTCTAAATTTGAGAAATATTTCGTATTTTTTTCTGCCCCTTCTATGTATTGCGCCTTAGACCTTAAAATAATTCCATCTGTATGTTTTTCTATTATTTTCTTCAATTTTTGTTTTTCTACATTTAAAAGTTCTAATAATTCATTATTATTTATATCGTCTGCTAGCTTTTTTTCTATTTTATCGATTTCCGCAGTAACATTTTTCTCTTCTTTTAAATCTTTCTTCTTTTTAGTTGAACAATATTTTATAGTTTCGTTTCTAATCGATCCTTTCATTATTTCCCATAACGTGTTTGGGTTGCAGTCTTTATTTATTTCCGTTATTTCTTTAATGCCTTCCCGTATATTTTTTTGATAATCCTTATTGAGATGAACGCTGTTATTAAGTTTAAAATATCCAGGTCCCCTTGGGTGTTTTGACAAATTTATATTAAAATATACAACAGAGTGATCTGAGCGTAGTCCAGCGGAGATTTTACATTTCGAAACGTCATTGACAATATTTGTAGATATCAAAAAATAGTCAAGCCTACAAAATATAGGAGGCTTGTGGTTTGAATGCCAAGTATAGTGAGTGCTATCGTCGTTTAATATTCGCCATATATCATTCACGTCATAGTATGAAATAATATTATTAACCTTATCTCTAGTTTTTCGATTTCCCTCTTGATTACCGTTTTTTTTTATCCTTTTCGATATCAATGACGGTATTAAAATCCCCCCCAACTATAAGCGTTTCCCCTTCATGTTCACTTATAAAACTCTCAATGTTTTCAAAGAATGTAACGTCATCACTATTTGGACCATACACATTTAAAAGTAAAACCTCCCTATTTTCAACATAAATTTTTAATGCATGAAGTCTGCCTTCAACAATTACCTGATGTTCTATAACTTTATATGAAAAATTAGAATTAAGAAGGATGCCCACACCTTTGCTATTTGTGCTATTGCCACTAAAATATGCGTCATGACCCCATTCGTTTTTCCATTTGTCGTAATGGTTCGGTGAACAATGTAATTCTTGTAAAAAACATATAGAGTTATTATTTTTCTTAAGCCATTCGAAAATTTGTCTTCGTTTCTTGGTTTCACCAAGACCTTTAACATTAAAGGTACATATTTTGATATTCATTTAAGATTAACAAAATTGAAGATATCTGTATGCTTCGAGAAAAAGAAACATAGTGTAAGGTATACATTGCGTCCGAACACCCTCCATAGAAAGCCTTTAGTGAGACGAGTACATAAGAGAAGAAGGAAATAGAATATGGGTTATGCATGAGTGACGTCAAAACAAGAATATGTCCAATTAACAAAAATATGAACATATTGATATGAACAAATCCCGTATAAAAGAATAAAAGGATATGGACTTTTGCCTTTTTCTTAAATATCTCAACATATTTACACTATACATATATTCAAGTCTAAACTCTATATACCCGCAATGCACATTGTGGAATTCATTTGCTAGTTTGAATTAAAACAACATTGTGCAGTAGAACCCAACATACAAAAGCATTAAACATTCAACCTAGAACCTGTTATATATAATTGTTATACGTGTTGTCAGTCATCTGTAAAAGTTCATTTCATCTAATAAATAACCTGTTATATGAAATCATTTCGAATATAACCGTTTGTCTTTTATATCAGTTCATTTTATTTTAATCAGCAGCCTATACTATGGGTTATCTGAGATTATTAGCCATTCAATCAAAAAGCCTATAATATACTATACTTTATACCTTTTTCAACAATCTACAATATACAATTATTATATATTGAACTATTTGGCATGCGTACATAAGTATAACCATTGCATATTAACGTGCAGTCCATTATATAAGGTAGCTTGTACATATATAGCACATACAATATAATATTTTTCAAAAGCCCATATTATAAGATTATTTCATATTTTACCCGGCAACTTATTATATAGGGTCATTATACTTATATGCAGCAATCTGTAATAGTTTAGTTAGAGTATATAGGTGTGCGAAGTTTATAACCTATAGCCCAGCTTGACAGGTCATCGGAAAACAAAAAAAAAACAACGTCATCTTCAAATTTGAGATATTGAACTCAACAACATCGTGCTATAGTCCCAACATACAAGAGAACTATACATTTAACTAAGCACCTGTAAACAATAATTGTTATAGGCTTTATCAATCATCTGTATAAAACTCATTTCATCTAATAAACAACCTTTTATATGAAATCATTAAAACATGTAACCATTTTTCCTGTACAGAAATTAATATTATTGTAATCAACAGCCTATTATATGAGATTATTATTCATTAAACCAAAAAGCCTATATATAGTATGTATACGACGCTTTATACATTATACACACTGCCGCCACTCTACAATATACGAGTATTACATATTTAAATCACCTGACATGCACACATCAAGAAGTATGGTACTTGCATATTAACATGCAGTCCAGTATATAAGGTAATTTGTATATTTAACCAGCCACATATAGTATAAGCAGGTATAAGCTTATTTAAAAGTCTATATTATAAGATCCTTGTATATTTTACCCGACAATTTATACTATAGGATCTATAATACTTGATCAGCATATAAGTATACGAAGCTTAAAACCTATAGCCCAGACTGGCCGGTAAATCCGCAAAATAGCGCAATCCAATTTGCTACCCATTGTCAGCTTTGCATTTACCGTTAAAGGGGAACAAAGTCATGTTTTCGAACCGGGCTATAGAATAAGATAACTATACATTTAACCAACAATTTATACTATAAAAGAGTGTACGTTTATGCTCTATAGCTTTTCACATCCATCATTCTGTACAATAAATAACAAGAATATCAGCATTTGTTATTTATCATAGAAGCATTACTATCAAGACTATTAACCCATTTTTCACAGAGCCTATTTCTACGAAAACGAAAATATAGGAACTGATCGGATGGGTTAGCGAAACACCTTTATCAACAGTAATCTAATGAAAATATATCCTTTGTTTCATAACCTTTTTCTACAAAACGAAAATAGAAAAGATATGAAAAGGAGATACTTACATTTTTAAAAAGCGAGATTATAAACCGCCGTATTATTCACACAATCAACACATGTGCATACATTATGTTTTGCATATGTTTATCGGTTACGCTTTAGGGCAACTCAATGATATGCGTTTATTTGTATCATTAAGTCAGTATGAACATGTGTGCAATACAAATATATACGCGATATGTTAAAAAAAAAAAAGACAATCGGACATGTATTCAAGTGAAACAAAACAACTAATTACAGTACATCAAGCTTGCAGCGTACCGTTAATACTAGTTTAGAAAGAATAACAATAACATTAAAACTGTATTCCGTTAAAAAAATAATAATACTGAATACCGTTTACCTCATCACCCTTTTATCTCTTCACATACTATGAAATCGACAGCCCCTGTCGTTTGCTATGTGTTTGCCGTAACATATATACCATACTAAACATACACATATATAGACACACACACGCACGCACGCACGCACGCACACATGAATTAAGAATTGCTTTCTGTTCCAGAAAAAAACGAGAACAATGTCTAAACCGTTTAGGATTTTGAAATATATTGTTAAATATCTCGGCTGTTTTCATATTGGCGTCAATTAATTGCTTGCTCCCCAATACAATACAAAGAAAACTGAGTTATTCGATAATTGTCCACCTGTGCATGGTGGACACGTGCTCAGTGTTAACTAGTATATAACAGTATATATATACATACAAAAAAATATGCTCTTTTGATCGTGATTTAGAGCAATACTGTTGTGTCCGTGATTTGATCCTGTGTAAGAGTTTTACACTGTCCCGAAAAGAAATGTTATTGTTTACTTTTTGGCTTGTCAGACCGATTTCACTGGCCAAGGTCTCTGTATCCATGCTTGGTATTCATGATACCTAACTTGATGTATTTGGTCATCGCTTTGTTTCATGAATATCTTACCTTCATGAGACCAACACTGTTGCACTTTTTTCGGGTCTTTAAGGCGTAGAGATGATAGTACCTCTTGGTTAATTCGCGTTAGATCTTCATTAATAAAGATGTTCGAACCTTTCAAATTTTTAGCGTTTTTTAAGGTATTAATTTTTGTTTGTCTGTGCACAAATTTCACTATGATTGGCCTGCACTTGTTTTTATCGTATTTTCCCATTCTATGCGAAATATCGATATGTTGTGGTGAAAGCCCAAGCTTCAATTTATGGTTTATAAGGCTCACGACATGGTGTGTTGTCTCTTCGGATGTTTCTCTCTCCTTATCGAATCCGATGCCCGTAACGCGCAAGTTGTTTCTGCGTCCATACTGTTCCAGGTCATTGATTTGTTCTTTCAGTTTATCATTTTCTCTTTGTAGTTCTTCCTTCATGTGTTTGTTTTTTGCCTGCTCCTCCTCCGTTTGTTTTTTGCTTTCTACAATGTCTTGTTTCAATTTCTCGTTCTCTATAGAGCTCTCATGTATTTCCCCTTCCAGATCCTCAACACGCTTAGTAACAGAACCAAGAAGTGTGTCTTTTATTTCTTCAATTGTTTCTTTAATTATATCTCTAAGGAATGTTTTGTCGTCCTTTGTTAGTATTTTTGTAAGTTTACTGTTTATTTCATCTATTTTTTGTTCCAACGTCTTATCTCCACTTTTTTCCCCCATCGTTTTAACTTTCTTTTTCTGTGATTTATTTTTACTGTTTTGTTTTGTTTTTGTTGTATCTTCTACGCTTAATTCGATACTAACTGATTTTTCCAAAGTTGAATCTAGAGTTGAATCTAGGTCACTAATGGTTGAGTTGCTTGAACACTTACGTTTACTTTCTCCACGAAGCTGTGTCGACATGACTGTTCGTGCGCATAATTTATGTTAACACTATTTTTATCTGCAGTATACTTTATACTTTGTTTAACCGCTCAGTGTTCACGAATAGTTTATACCACTGCTAAACATGCCCGCGGCACAAACCTGCTTTGAATAACATGGCGGCGCCCATATCACCTTGATATCGATTTTATTTCATTGTTCAGTTTTGAATTTGAATTTGTATAAAAACTGCTGAACAGCTTTTTTTCTACTTTTAAATTTCCGTAGACATGTACTTAATGTTCTGTTTTATATACAAATTGGAATGTTACCTTCTCTCATTAATCCAAAAACTCCAAAATTTATCCTATCGAATTTTCACCGCTTTTCACTCATACATAACCGGAAGTCACTTTTCATTTCATGTCACAATAAACATTAACATTTATTTTGTCTCTGTGTGTATATTTCTTCCTTTACTGTTTAATTCTCCATTAAAACTGAGGGAATGTTGACGATGCTTTTTCTCTTTAAAACCATTTGATTTCTTGTATCATGTCCAAAAATATCATTATTGACATAAGGCTATCACCAGTTTAACATGTAATTGTTGGATTGGGCCATTTGTTTAATTGACTTTCTGGCAGTCATTTGTTTTCATAAAACCTTGCTAGAATCTAGATGAGCTGTTTATAAGAACTGGATTCGAGATTTAAATGTCATCTTTGCCGCTGAGGTGGCGATAC